>KZ653005.1:0-19619 GCA_001010745.2 Gerris buenoi
TAAATACTACCAAAAATATAAAAATTGTTGTAAGGCGGAGGCTGGGGAATATTTTACTTTTTTTTTGCCAACCCCCGGAAAATTTTGAAAATATTACCTCTCAAAACAGCGATTTTATGCATTCCTTCGTCTTTTCCATTTTTTGTCCTCTTTTCCTGAGAGCCAGGGGGGGGGCCACGGCCCCCCCCCTGCCCATAGGTATGGGCACCCATGCGCGGGGAAAACCAATGCTACTGTACGGAACATCCGGAGGTGTCGTGGGTGGTCTTATATTACGCCTCAAGTATCCATCTAAAAAAATAGTTAAATTAAAAAAAAGGTTTTCACGCGGCGATTTTTTTAAGGGGCGAAAAAAATCGCGAAATTTGTTTGCCCGCGTATCTCGGAAACGAAGGTCCCCAGCGGTCCGGCAAAAAGGGACTTTTTCGTAAGGTTTTATCGAACTTTTTATTTTGATCCACAGGACACGGCCTTCAAAGATATAAAAAAAATATTTAGGTAACTTGTACGTACATGTTTCACGCTGCAGACCCCCAGAAACCCGAGTTTGTCACCTACACCATTTTAAGCGTCGGGTTTGGCGGGGAGGTGGGTGAAGTTGGAAAATTAGTAGTTTTTATCAGTTTTTCTTAAATACTTAGAAAACTATGTGGTTAAGCGCAAAAAGTGTCATATACCAAAATAATCTACATTAAATTTCGAACAAAAATGATTGTATGCATAATCTTGCTTAAGTAAACGGTTCTAGAGTTACGGAGGGTGTAAAAATAGAATGGTGCCCTCCCCAATTTTTGGCGAAATATGTAAAAAACTAAAAAAATTTCAATTGTTGCTACAACGAGGTATGTAGCAACAACTGTTTTAGCCAAATTTGACTGGACTTAAGTGGTTTAGGTTCAATACTTAAAAAAAGAAAAATCCATTTTTTGTTTTTTTTACAACTGCAACAATAGTTATTTACGCAACAAGGGAGAGAAGTATGTTTTCCGGCTCGAGGTTAAGTTTTCTCTTGAGGCAACGCCGAAGGAGAAAACTTCATTAGCTATAATAAGTGAATTAGCTCCCGAGGCTTGCCGAGGGAGATAACTGTAGTATTAGCTCTCGAGGCTTGCCGAGAGAGATAATCCCGAGAGTAGAAATACTTCGATCCATGTTGCGTATTAAATTTTATCTACGACTAGTGCACCATGGGTAATAGCTATTAAGTTTGTAAATATAAAAGTTTTACCTACAAATTCACGCAATTTAAACACCTTAAACTGATATTTAGTTACTTGATGTATTAAAATAACAATTCTTATACTAAATATATACGTTTTCAATTTAATTACGTTTAGTTTGTTTTTAATTTAAAGACTTTGTATGATAACCTGAAGTAACCTTCCCGGAAAAAAGTAAACAAAACAGCTAAAAAAACAACATAATACTTAAAATTTACCTAAAAAATACCTTTTAAGTTGGTAGGACTGTTTTTTTACTCCCAAGGGAGGGAAGTAACGCTTCCCTCCCTGTTATTAGCAATGTAAAGTCTACTTACAGTGCAAGTCGTAGATAAAGAAGTTTTGTATTTCTAAAGAACCTGATACAGTGTCATTAATAACTAAATTTAAATTGTGCGCAGCACAATGCACGTATTCGGCTAGTGGTTGAATTTCTTTAATTTTAGTTTGTACACCGTTGTACGCACCACGCATTCGCTCGCGCCATCGTAGCCCTGGCCTCTACATTTAGATATATCTATATTTTTGGTAACTAAAAAATTTAATATTAAATCAGTTAATCCAGATGCCGAGTGATCAGAAGAATAAAAAAATCCGAAAAAACTTTTTTTTTTTTCTTTTTTTTTTATAAATTCCTTTATTTATCAAATATATAGATATACAATACAAAATATTTGAAAATTATATAGAATATAAAAAGAAAAAGTTGAAATCAAAGATTTCATTTAGTGGCTTCTTAGTTTATATCTCTTAATAATGCGTACATACCTAAGAGTAATACTAATTTGATCTTTTTTTTATATATATCTTGGGTAATGTCAAGAACACTAAAAAATTGAGAATTCTGGATTTCAGTAATTAATATCTTTTCTAAATTTAATCCCAAACATTCAATTAGTTCATTTTGTATGGTAGGAATTAGATATTTTACAGTTTTCTCGGGTTTATCAATCTGTTTTAAAATATCGTCATATTTGGATAAAAGTTTAACTTAATAAATTACCTTCTTCTTCATTAATACGTTCTTTATGTCCACGAAATGACAATGAATTTTTATCCAATATTAAAGTTACATCAAAACTTCTCCTAACACTTCGGCCCAAAACAATCAACTTCTTCTATAGTTTGTTCGTCTTCAGTATGTTCTAAGTCTTCTTCTACGTCTATGTTATCTTCGTTATTGTCGTTATTTGGTATAGTTTCATCTTCGTCCTCACTTTCTTCGTTCCATCTCGTAATATTTGGAAACGGCCTTCAAAAGGTAAACAATCTTTATATATCAATAATAACGATAAGACGAAAAAGAAAAAGAGTCAGAAGAGGTCTAGATCTCTCACGCAGTCTTAAGGCTCTCAATCCTCGGTGGAGGGGACTGCTAAGACTATGCGAGTAGCCGAGGAACCTAACCCCTCATGGCTCTTCCCCTCAGCTCGCTGCGTCTAACTCGAACATCTCCGATTCCCCCGTACCCCCCTCGCCGTCCGCTCTTCAAGCTATTCTCCGTCCAACTGACATACCTAGGAATATTGTAGCCGGTCCTAGTTCTTCACCTAACTTCACAACCCATTTGGTGTTTTACTAACAGACAGAGTTTTATAAACTTTCTGTAGTATAAATACTACCAAAAATATAAAAATTGTTGTAAGCCTAAAGTTAAGTTAAAAGCCTTATGTATTTAAAAAAAATGCTAAATTTAAACATTTTTATTTATTTATTTTTTAAAAGTGATAAACTGTACAATAAAATTATTTTTAAATGTTTTCTAATTACTTTCATTTCAATATACATACCCACTGAGATATTTATTTCACCCTTGCTGTGGTAAGGTTAAGTATATTTTTTCAATTGTTGACGAGATAAGAATGAAAGGAAAGAGGGTATGAAAGAAAGAACAATGATTTTCACTTAAAATACCTATTTAATACAACATAAATTATAAAGCATACAACGTTTGAGCAATGCGGTCTCTAATAATATTACAACTATCTACTGAGACCTCTGGCAATTCATTTGGTGAGTCGTCCACATCATCACTAATTTCAACTGTTTCAAACTCTTCATCAATGCACATATTGTGCAGTACACAGAAAGCCCTAATAAAATGAACAATGTAAGGCATGTTTCTTAATTTTACATGAAAGAGCTGCCTGAATTTTTGTTTTAGTATGCCAAAAGCATGCTCAATTACATATCTATTGTGCTCATCACACACAGCTTGCGTCTGCAATGAAAAAAAAACGGTCCGAGACAACTCAGACAAACTTTCTCATATATGTACATTTAATTACTATTGGAAATTTCATCAAAAATATCATAAAAATAACTTCTCCCGGGCGGGGAATCGAACCCGGGCTCTCTCCATCCGCGTTTTAAGCTATTATCTCAGGAACTAGATTTTTCCCGGGAAAACGGCTTATATCATTAGATTCGTATTTAAATTGACTACATTTTAGAATTTTTTAATCAAAATCGTCGGAACCGTTTTCGAGAAATAATTTTTTTTCGTGTTTTTTCAGAGTTTTTGGGGGGTAGCGCCCTCAAATTTGGAGTTAAAATTCATTTCTCGATTTCGCCTCGGGGTATGATTTTTCTGAACGTGTATGCCAAATTTCGTCAAAATCGGCCCGGTAGTTTAGGCTCCAGGCGTCTGCACAGACGACAGACAGACAGACGACGGACAGACATTTTTTAAAAACCACTTTTTTGGACTCAGGGGACCTCAAAACGTGTAAATCCATCAAAATCTCAAAATCGAATTTTCGCGCCATTACAATACTTTCTCTTTATATGAGAAAGTAAAAATATACTTATTAAATTTCAATACGCAATTGCGGTAAACATATATAATTCTACAGTCTATAAGATTAGAGTTGGCACAATCAAAAGGCGGGAAAATTTTTAGGGAAACGATTTTATTGGTCCCCCATGTTGAATGCAACTTCAGAAAAAAAAATGCTCTACTCTACTCCTGTTCCACAAACAAAATATAACATGACAACACCGATTTTTCCTTTTTATAACCCCAAAACTACCTCCACTTTTGTTGTTTCCCGCCTTCGATTGTGCCAACTCTGATCTTATAGACTGTAGTATTATTTGTATCAGTTGCTTACCTGCACAGAAAAATATCCTTTTCGATTAATGTATGAATCAGGATCATTTTCAGGCCTATCAATCTTGATGTGGGTCCCATCTATGGCACCAATTACACCAGGGAAACCAATCCTTGCAAAATGGTTTTCAGATGTTTCTCTTTCCTCAATTGTAGGCCACTTTGTCGTCTCTAGAGATAGATCACTCAGAAACACACTGAGCTTCCTTATAATTCGATGTAGCTGATGGTTGTATCGAATCTGTCAGAAATATCTCTGAAACTTGATGTTTGATGCCCGGCAAACCACAAAAATATAAGAACCTAAAAAAATATATGTATACATAAAATTAGGTACTGTTTGAAATTATTTAGACCACTTCAAATATTGACCTAGCTAAATACAAATGGTTGCGAGATGTAGGTTAGTTATAATCCATCTAATGCCATTGACAAGTTTCAATTTATTGTTAAATCATCTTCATTGGTACAAAACCACCCATTTAACATAAAGCACATTAAAAAAGCCACCAAATAATAATAATTAATATTAAAATCGGATATTGAACGAAAAGCTGTTGTAACTGACAACACCTCGATACCATCTGTCACTTATTTCTTTGACATTTTTATGCCCCGTATTGTTGGTATTTAAATATTTATTACAAAATATGTGTACCTGGTTTATAGGAGATATACTCCCGAATTGTCCAGAGCCAGCTTTAAAGTAATCACTTGCATTGTAAACACGAGCAATATTTGAGACAGTTTCTCTGTTCATTCGAAAATGTGACTTAAATTCTATTTCATTATATTGCAAAACTGTGTGCTCTAAAAATAAAACATGCATTTAATTCAATGTACACTTTTACCACTATTGTCTACTAAATTCAAATACGTAGTTAAAAAAACTGCCAACAGTATTACGGATAAACGAATAAAACTTACCTATGTAATTTTAATTCCGATTCCTCGGGTTATTTATCACTTTATCTTCATCATCACTTTCACTCGAAAATAAAAAATCATCATCGCTTCCGTAATATAACATTTTAAAAAGAAGAAGAGTAATTGCAAAAAAGGAGAAAAAAAAATTTAGGCGAGCCAAATCAAAACAAAAACAATAAAGCGGAAGGTTACGTTTCTGTTCACCGAAATTCAATCGCAAAGTACTAGTCCCTGCCTCCGATCGCTGACTGGTACCAAACCAATCCGTGATTCAAACAGAGCGTGGTTGGAACAGCCGACTAACAGTCAGAATCAGTCAGAGTTTAAGTTTGGGCTTCGTTGGAACGCCCTGTTCCTAATGCGCATGCGCGGACAGTTCCAAACCAGTTTGAAAGTGTGGTTGGAACAAACCTATTATCGAGCACCACACCTACCAATCAAAATATGAAAAAGCTTTTAGAGTGGTTATGCGGCATCTCCACCCGACAACATCTCCTGAAATAATTAAGGAGGAACTAGAAAAATAGGGATTCAAACCCAGAAATGTAACCAATGTGATACACCACGTTACAAAAAATAGACTACCCCTCTTTTTTATAGATTTAGATCCAGACCCAAACAATAAAAACATATTTAACCTCACAGAATTGTACTACTGCAAAATCAAGGTAGAAGAACCCCACAAAAAGCAGGAGATAGTACAGTGCAAGCGATGTCAAAGCCTGGGTCATACGCAGAGATATTGTAATTACGCATTTAGGTGCGTAAAATGTACCGGAAATCATTCTACCTCAGACTGTAAGAAGCTAGATAGAAACCAACCAGCAACCTGTGTACTATGCGGGGGGGCGCACCCAGCAAATTATAGAGGGTGTGAAGTCCACAAGAAGCTTCAACGTGTCCTGAAAAGCAATAGCAAATCTTTCACACAAACCGAAAGCCAAACAGCTCCTAATCAACAACACCGAGTTTATCAACCAACCCACCCCAANACCCCTGTTCCACAAAAAAAATATAACATGGCAATACTGATTTTTCCTTTTTATAACTCCAAAACTACCTCCACGTTTGTTGTTTCCCGCCTTCGATTGTGCCAACTCTAATCTTATAGACTGTAGGTGCGTAAAATGTACCGGAAATCATTCTACCTCAGACTGTAAGAAGCTGGATAGAAACCAACCAGCAACCTGTGTACTATGCGGGGGGACGCACCCAGCAAATTATAGAGGGTGCGAAGTCCACAAGAAGCTTCAACGTGCCCTGAAAAGCAATAGTAAATCTTTCACGCAAACCGAAAGCCAAACAGCTCCTAATCAACAACGCCGAGTTTATCAACCAACCCATCCCAACAATAACAACTTAACAGTGGAGTTTCCATCTCTACCCACCACTTCATCCGTCACCGCCACCAGTGAGCCAACACAAAAATTAAGTTACGCGGCCGCTGCAAATCCAGATACTACCCATCCTATTTCCCACAGACAACAAAATACCTTTATCCCTCCTCCCTCCAATTCAACTGATTTCACAAGCACCCTTTCAACAACCCTAAATTCTTTCTTAATCGAACTGGAATTTGCACTCCAACCTCTCCTTACTATCCTTCATACCAATAAACTCAAAATTCCCTCTCCATTCTCCTTTGGAACGCATATGGTGCAACCCAACACAAACACGAGCTCGATACACTAATACATGATAAAAGAATTGATATTGTCCTTCTAACCGAAACACACTTCACAACACGTTCACACTTCCACATACGAGACTACTCGACGTACAGGACCGACCATCCAAATGACACAGCACAGGGGGGCAGCGCGATTCTAATCAGAAATTCTCTTTCCCATTTTCTCCACCCCTCCACCTCTACAGAATCAATTCAATCCACCTCAATAACTCTTAATTCCTTACCTCTTGACTTCACAATATCCTCTGTTTACTGCCTTTCCAGTAAATCCGTTACCCTTCAAGACTTCACCACCCTCTTCAGAGCTTTTGGTCCTAGATTTATAGCCGGGGGGGGGGGGGTATTTTAACGCTTTTAAGGGGATTTTAACCCTCAATGGGGGTGTAGAACAAGAAATCTCCGCGGTACAAATTCCTTACTTCCAGTTATCCTTTCCTCTAGGTATCAAGTCCTTTCTCCTCCTGAGTTCACATATTGGCCCTCAGACCCGAACAGACTCCCAGATCTTCTAGACTACTTCGTAACTTCCCCGCTTAACAATCTTCATTCAAACCTCTCTAACCTTCACGACCTCTCATCAGATCACAGTGCTGTTCTCCTAATCCTAGACCTTCGACCTTCCTCTTTCCCTACGAAACCGACCTTAATTAACGGACATGTTGACTGGACCAAGTTTAGACAATTAGTTGAAAACAGACTTGACCTTAAAGTTTCCTTAAAAACACCTGACGAAAAAACGTAGCTGTACAGACTTTGACAGACACAATACAGATAAGCATATGGGACTCAACACAACCTTATAGACAAAAAAGAACAACTAACGTACTACCAATGTCAATAAGGACCTTAATAACGGACAAAAGACGGGCTAGAGCGAAATGGCAAAGAACACGTAACCCGACTGACAAACAGACTTACTAGACAACTAACTTCTACATTGACAGCATATAAGGCAGAACAGTTCACAGACTACACTAAAAACTTGACCACAGACGACAAATCCCTTTGGAATGCAACCCGAAAAATCCTTAAACACAAGATCGTCCCCTCTCCCCGCCTTAAACCTGATCAATCCTGGGCAAAAAGTGATAGGGATAAAGCAGAGCAATTTTCCCTTCATCTATCGCATCAATTTTCTCCGTATTCTGACATATTTGATCCTGCTCATTCAAGAACTATACTCCAAGATCTGACAATTCCTCTCTAACTCTCACCTCCTCCAAAAGCCTTTAATCCCTCCGATGTATCATACTTAATAAAGCACTTACCTCGAAATAAAACCCCCGGCTATGATCTAATCACATCCAACATCCTTAAAGGTTGTTTTCCTAGATGAGGCCCAGGCTTTTGACAGGGTTTGGCACGCCGGCTTACTTTGGAAGCTCTAGGGCATCCTTACATTCACATATTACCTGATCCTAAAATCCTTTCTTGAAAACCGATTCTACCACGTTTCTTGTAACCTCTCCACTTCTTCAATTTTCCAGATAAAAGCAGGTGTACCCCAAGGAAGTATCCTAGCCCCAATCCTATATTCCCTTTACACATCTGATATCCCTGAACATCCTCACACCACACTTACATCTTTCGCAGATGACAAATGCATTCTTTCTTCTCACAAATCTTCCCATATAGCTTCTGACCATGTTCAGCAACATCTTACACTTCTGGAAATTGGCTGAAGAAATGGAGAATAAAGATCAACGAATATAAAAGCCACCACGCGACCTTTGCTCTGAGACATGGAATCTGCGAACCTGTAACCCTTAACCAAATCCCTATTCCTCATTCCAGTACTGTCCGCTACCTTGGGTTACACCTTGATCGTCGTTTAACCTGGGCACACCACACAAAACTCAAAAGACAAGAAACCAATCGTCGTTATAAACTTCTACACCGGCTCTTACATTACAAATCACAACTCAGTACAAATAACAAACTTCTCATATATAACACAATGATAAAACCTATATGGACATATGGCATCGAGTTATGGGGCTGTACACCAAGCGTTCCAACTCCTACCGAATCCAATCCCTCCAGTCTAAAATCCTAAGAAGAATAACTAATGCTCCCTTCTTTGTTTCCAACCTGATCATTCATACCGACCTAAAAGTACCCTTTGTTTCTGACCTAGCCACCTCCAGATATCAATCCTTTAATGATTCCGTATCCCATCATCTTAATCCTTAAGTCCAAAACCTATCTTCAAATCACATTTCTGGAAATCCTCTCCCACGACTCAAAAAACAGTGGCCACGCGACTCGTTGTTAAATATTTAAAAAAAAAAAATAAATAAAAAAATAAAAAATAGACATTAGATAGCATGTTAAACTCATGTCATTAAGGTTGAGTTCTGTCACTGGACAGTATCTCACATCAAGAGTACCACGCCATGTAAAACTATTATCTGTATTACTTATAACAATTAATTTTGTAGTTGTAATATACAATAAAACTAAAAAAAAAAAAAATCTTATCTTTCATCGGCATTATGTCTTCTGCAAATTTTACGTCTCTACTAATAACAGTTTGTTTATCTTCGTCATCCCATATTCTATATGCCTTAGCGCTCGGTTCATAACCCGTAAATATTCCTAATCGCCCTCGTTGTTCATTTTTTTTTTTCATATTTGTTTTACATGTCTATCTAGATGCCAACACTTACATCCAAATTTCTTCATTTGGTCTAATCTTACTTTATGACCGTGTCATCGTTCGTTAGCTGTCGTAGGCCTTCTGTTTTTTATATAGCATGCTGTAAGCAGTGCTTCTCCCCAAAGATCCAAATCAGTATCTAATTCTTTCATCTAAAACCTCGTGATATTCATTAAAGTTTGGTTTAAACGTTCGGCTACGCCGTTTTGTTGAGGGCTACCTGGGCTAATGAGTTCTCGTTCTATTCCGTTATCTTTTAAATAGTTTTTAAAATCATTACTCATATACTCCCCTCCGTTGTCGCTTCTTAAAACTTACATTTTTTGTTCGTGTTTCTTTTTAACGTATTGTTGGTATTCCATAAATTTATTAAGAGCTTCGTATTTGTTTCTGATAAAGTACACTTCGGAGTATCGGCTATAGTCATCTGTAAAGGTAATAGCGTATCGGTTACCTCCTCGCGATATCGGTGAAATAGGTCCCATCACGTCCGTATGTATTAAACCTAAAACTTTAGTTCGACGATTGGTCGCTTGTTTTGGAAATTTTAACTTCTTAATATTGCATGAGCTACAAATTTCCCATATTTTTTGGTCACATTTACCCGTAAATCCGTATTCATTCATTAGTCGTTTCGTTTCTTTCTTTCCTGGATGTCCCATTCGTGTATGCCAAATTTCGTAGTTGTTCGTATTTTTTTACATAATTCGCTGTTGTTCCTTTTCTGTCAATATGTATTCTTCATCATTTCTTCGTTTACCTTTCAGAACCTCTTTTTCGCCTTCATCAAGTACTCGAACCCTTTCACGTTCAAATGTTATTTTTGGATATTTCTCACTTAATTTTGATACTGACGGTAAATTCCCGCTTAAATTCGGTAGATATAAGACATCCGTCAAAGTCATGTTCACTCTATCATTCTACGTCATCGTCACACCACCAATGCCTTCGCATTTTAATCTTTCTCCGTTGGCACATAATACGTTGCTTTCTTGTTTCTTAATTTTATCAAATTTATTAATATCATTCGTCATGTGGTCAGTACATCCGCTATCAACCAGCCATTCGTTTTTCTTAACTAACGATACTTTCCCGTTGACGTTACTACAGGATATATTTTTTTTATTTTTTTTGGGTCCGATATTTGTCTCTACTCTGACTCCACGTCAGGTTTTTTCTTTACCTTTTACCGGCACTGATGATGGCCGAGAGGCCGAAAGCTAGTTTTGCTTGTTAATAAAAGCATTTTGTGGAGAGGCTTCCGTTTTTGTTATTAAATTGATATATTTTTACTTTTACTAATACACATATTCATTCGTTTATTGTTGTCTTTACTGTTCGTACCTCATTTAGGTTTAGAACCTTGTTCTATATTCTCCAAACAGATTACATCTAAAACATTTAATATCTTTGGATTGCTCATCTCTATTAAATTCTCCACGTCTTTGTTTATCATAATCATTATCGTGATTTCGTTCGTAAGAATAATTTTCTTTCCTACTGATAAACTCAGACCGTGAATTGTTTCCTACATTTTCAGCTACTAACGTTTTGACAGGTGTAAATTCTTCACTTTGTTTTAGTTTTATAACTCTTTCCTCATCTACTAATTTTATTTTTATATTTTCAATTTTTAAATCCTGATCGTTTAAATTTATTGTTCTAATCGTTGCTTCGTATTCACTAGGTAAGCCTATCAGTATAACTCCTATCTGAATTTTATCGTCGAGTTTCAGTCCGTATTTACTAAGTTTTCTGTATGTTTGCATTTTTTCTTAACGGTTACGTAGTCAAATTTTTTTCTTGAAGGTGAACCACATCCTTCACCATGACCTGAAATTAGACCATGAAGAAAAAAATTGAATAAAAGTACTTAAGCAACAGTTTTATTCTTGTTCAATGATTATTTGTTTTCAAATATGTATTTTTTTACTGCCGTGTTATATTACACTAGCCGTTATGCCCGTGGCAACGGGCAGAATAAATATGATGAAAAAAGAGCTATGTAGTTATACATAATTAAAATATATTAATAGATATGTAGTGTTAAAATAGAAAGTTTTAGGCTGAGAGATTCAGGTTAAAATTTCGTGCGAATCGGTTCAGCCGTTTAGGAGGAAACTTTTGTACCCTGTACCCCGTACCCACGTGTACCAATTTGGACCATTTAAGATTTATACCTTCCTGTGGTTGGTCACTATGACTATGCCGAATTTTGTGCGGATCGGCTCAGCCGTTCAGGAGAAAACTTTTGTACCCCGTACCCCTCTGTACCAATTTGGACTATTTCAGATTTATACCTTCCTATGGTTGGTTACTATGACCTTGCCAAATTTTGTGCGGATCGGCTCAGCCGTTCAGGGGAAAACTTTTGTACTCCGTACCCCGTACCCCTGTTTACCGATTTGGACCATTTCAGATTTATACCTTCCTATAGTTGGTTACTTTGACCCTGCCAAATTTTGTGCGGATCGGTTCAGCCGTTCAGGAGGAGTATGCATCAGAAAAAATGCAAACTGTAGTATAAGAGCTTCGCTTCGCTCAGCACAATTATTCAGTAGATACTATTTTCCCGACTTTCTTTTTTTATTGTCCAACAAACCTTTATTATATTTATTTAACTTTTTTTTTCTTTCTCATTATAGATTTACTATTTATGAATATGAATAGGTTGTGCCTATAAAATCTGTTTTTTTATTTAATTAGAGGTTTGACGTCCCAGAGGATTACGGATTATTCAATAGCAATAAATTTAAATTTAAGTTCAATCACATAGCCGTTTTAACCGTCATTTTCGTAAAACAAGAACATATAATTGTCAAGAGAAAATCAATAGCATATATTACCGGGAATAAATATTTTGAGTATATATAGTGTAAAAGTGAAATCCATGTATAATCTACAAAATAACAATAGGGTGATTTGCAATAGCAGATTACAAATTCTTCACCAGAACATACGAAACATAAAAAAAACTTGATGAATTTTGTATTAAGATGGAAATACAAAAGGTTCACTATGACATTATTGCCTTGATAGAGTCGCTGGGATTTATATTACAGCACATGACAGTTTGTTCAGCTAAAAGAATTTGTACTCCTGATGGCAGCCAAAGAAAGGTAAGTCCTACTTTCTTTTTATCAAAACATAGGCAAGATAAAAAAGAATAAATAAAAGTTTGTCGTGCAACATTGTTAAGGACTATACAAAAAAGCCATAATCGGATAGGGAAGTTAGCCCAGAAGTATCTAAACTTAGGAACAACACCTCCAGAGACCCGAGGAGGATCTCACCAACCAGTTATCTACAATATTCGGAAAGATGCAATAAAAGAGTTTTTTAAGCAGCTTAAACTGCTTCAAAGCCACTACTGCCGAAGCAAAAATGTTATTAGACAGTATTTACCTAGCGATTTGAGTATTAAAAAAATTTGGGATTTGTACAACAATGAAAAAAAGAACACTGATATAGTAGTAAAATATGATTTTTTTTAGAAATATTTTTAATGAAAATTTTAACATTGGTTTCGACGCTCCTTATATTGACAGATGTTCCACCTGCATCAGGCTGGAACACGGAATAAGTAATGAAAAAAGTTCAAATAATTTGAAGGATCTGAAGATGGAGCTGACATCACACAAAGCATGAGCTGATCGGTTTTATGAATTGCTACGTAAGAGTAATGATAATGAACCCGTTTTAAGTTATGATTGCCAAAAAAAACCTTACCCTCCCGGAAATCCCTGATCAAGCTGATTACAAACGTCAAATTTATTTGTATAATTTTACTATTTGTGAAGGGACATCAGGCTCTCCACAAAATAAATCAAACTCAGTTGCCTGTCTGTGGACTGAAGATGAACATCGGCTGTCCACCACAAACTTTTAAATTATTCTTTTAATGGGATTACAATAGTAAAACTTTTTTCAGATGGCTGAGGTGGCCAAAATAAAAATAAAACTATGCTGGTCATGCTCTCTAGATGGCTGCAGATTGAGGCCCCTATAAGTGTCACAACAGTAATTTTATACTTTCCCATTGTAGACTATTCATTTATACCTCCTGACAGAGTATTTGGCAACCTAGAGAGAAAGTTCAAAACAATGACAACAATACCCAATCCTGACTGTTTAGTTTTAATAAAAATGTCTGCCTTTACTTATTATTATTTCTCTTTTCTGTTAATCATTACATGTATTTGATTTAATTAAAGACCTAGAAATCTTTAGACACATTTAGTTTATTTGGAACAAGTGTGGCTGCCCTGGCAATGTTATAATAACAAACTAAAAAAGTCAGAGTCATCCTAGAGAATTTTGTATAACTTTCAGAACCTTTTTTTGTGAATTCAAGTGTTAAGTTTTTTTTAGTTTTTCATCTATCTAATTTAATCATCTACCAAAGCCAGATATGGTATTTCTGTCAAGTTTTATCTCTCATTCTTGTTTGTTTTTTCACACTTTTCAATAGACCACAAAAGAACAGTAACCTTAACCGATAACATAACGAATACAGCAACCTTCTTCAGAATCCAAACAAAGTTGAAAACCTATGTGCTCTAGTCAAGTCCTTATGATTATTTAATTATTTATGGTGTATTTTTAATTTTATTAGTATCTTTTGTTTTTATTTTTGTTACCTATAAATATCTATAGATAAATCGGAGGGCTCAGTTTAACTTAGGATCCTCCAGAACGTGAAAATCAACGATAAATGTTTGAGTCAAGGTATGTTCATTTGATTAATTTATTTTAATGTCTAGTACCTCTTGTTTTTATTAATTTATAAACTTTTTAGCTTGATACTTGAGTAAATATTTTCAAATTGTCAGAGTGCAGTCCCCAGCAAATTGTGGCGTTAATCCTAATTTCATTGGGCTGAATTTTTTTTCCCAAATAGTAGATACCTGGGGCTGAAAACCTGATCAATTATTATCACTAGAATATTACAATGACATGCTTAAAATAATTCACAAAAATCATTTTTTCACAACCCTGGCCTGTCCCTCCACTCCTTTTTTCATTTTTCATAATCTCCACTAATGAATAGTGAAGAAGAGAAATGGAAAGAAATTCTATTTAACATGTAGGGTTAGGGTGACTACATGTTTCAAAATTAATAAATAAATCTTCACCGTTCATGAGTTAAAGCAGTTTGTATGTGTGTCCCTCACTTTGTACTTCACGACCCTGTCCTGTATAATTAAGGGTTTGAATTGGGCGCCAACTCTCGAGAGCGTGGGTAACATTATTTTTTCAAAATTGGCAACACTTAGTGAAACCATAAGAAACTAACTGTAACCTTCCCGTTTCCGAAAGTTCATTTGTTCTGTTTGTGTTGTGCGGTAAAGATTTGACGGTTCTAGCAGTTTAATCATTTAGTTCACATACCCTGTCCACATCTAAATGAATTAGGTAAGTAAAAAACTATTTATAATACGGCTAATTAATGCTAATCATTGGCCTGACACCGGAAACAAAAACTTTAACTCTTAGTTGATAACCCCTAAAAACCATGTGGCCTTTTTGTTGTTGTTTTCACAACCCTGTCTTTCACAACCCTGTCTATTTAATATTTTTCAAGACAGGGTTGTGATCTTTGTATTATTTCCCTATCCCATCGGTGCCGGTACAACGCATTAAACAATATATACTCTCTAGTGTAGGTAAGGTAATGCTGTATATGCTGAGTAATTCGTGTCATGCTTACTAGTATCTACTGCTTTACTCATTCCACCTGTGAATGACAGTTTAAAAACTTATTTTTCAACTTAATTTATATATTAATATTAATATGTAACTCCATATTAATAATAATAATTAATTACAGTTAATTATTGTAATAAAGAATTACATGATGGAATAGAAAGAGTTTTTATTAGTATTCCCAGAATAAATTCGGAGTGTAATGCTGTCTCAGGCAGCAAGTCATGCTACTAACGAGTGTTTACTGCCTTACTCTTTCCACGTGTGAATGATAGGCAGCTTAAAAGATCATCTTTTTTAATTTATTTATATCTTACTTTTTTTGCAAAGCTTTTTGAAGCTTTGCACTGGTGCGCGTGAACAAATACTTGCATACAGTTGTAGCGGCACCTTACATAATAGATACCTATATTCATTAGCTAATGTGATTGAAATTATTGTGGTGAAGACTATGAAACATAAGTTGATTAGCATTAATACACAACAACATTAACTATACAAAACCTACATTACAAAGTACATTTTGATTGATATCGTTGTTTGAGATGAAACAATATATATAATTGGGGGTAAATCTGCACCATGAGGCCCACCTATTTCTAATTATCCGATTGTCTTGGGTTCTTTTTTAAACTGTTCCTTTTTTTTATTTTAATAATTACTAACCTGGCACTTTTTCCAGACTTAATACTTCATCTTTTTTTTAAAAAAATTAAATGTCCAATTAAAAATTTATTTTATGTTTTAAGACTACTTTATTTCTACATTTATTCTACTTTGTATACTTTATTAATAATGGCCGCTTCGCGGTGCTCCGCTCATTATCTGAAGAAAAACAACCCTGCTGTGTATAGAACAGGTACAGGACCAACTCGAAAAAGCGAAGAGCTGTACACTAAGAATCGCCCAAAAAATGTTTCATAATAAGAAATATTGGGTTTTAGTCACATTTGTAAAAATAATTATCGTAAAAAATAAAATATATATATTCACGAGTGCATAATTGGACATTTCAATTTTTTTTAAAAAAAAATAAAGTATTAAGTTTTTGGAAAAAGTGTCAGGTTAGTAATTCTTAAAAAAAAAAAAAACAATTTAAAAAAAAAAAGAAAAACCGAAGTTAATCGGACTATTAGGTGGGCCTCTTGGTGCAGATTTACCGAACTGGGTAACTTGGGATATTATTTCTACAGGTGGATGCAAGTCATGGCCCCGAAAGTTAGAAGAGAAGAACGGTTACNAAGCAAACGAGGTTCTCATTCACTGTGACTTCAGTGAAAACTGGTGCATGAAATATGGTCAAGAGATACAGTCTTATCATTTCGGAGGGAGTAGGGGGCAGATAACTCTGCACACGGTCCAAGTGTATTATCGAAAGGACTGTTACTCAGAATTGATTTCTAAATCAATATGTTCACTTTCAAAGTCATTGGACCACTCCCCTGCAGCTGTGTGGGCTCATCTATCCCCAGTATTAAAATTCCTTCGAGAAACGTGCCAAAAAATTGAAAGTGTCCATTTCCTGTCTGATAGCCCCAGCACGCAATACAGGAACAAAACACTTTTTTATTTGTTTGCGAAAGCACTTAATGCATCACTGCCTGATATAAAAAATGCCACCTGGAACTACTGTGCATCAGGGCATAGAAAGGGGGCGCCTGACGGCATCGGAGGGACCCTTAAAAGAACTGCGGATGCGGTAGTTTCACACGACCAAGATATTGCAGATTTTGACACCTTTGTGGTTACCCTTCAAGCCAAATCAAGAAATGTAAAACTTTACGTAGTTGAAGAAGATGACATTTCTGCTACAACTAAAATGCTGCCAAATTTTATTCAGCCATTCAAGGGAACCATGAAAACTCAACAGGTAGTCTGGTCAGTCATGAATCCAAATGTTTTGAAAATGAATTATTTAAGCTGCCTCAAATGCTTGAATTGCATGAAATTTCTTTTGGGGATGCATGTAGTAGAGGATCCTTCTAGTAATGAGGAATTTATGGATGAATTTGAAATTGACTTGCAAGACATTGTCGAGGTGACATCAGACCCTGTTAATCAGAATTTTCAAGAAGCATATGATGAGACTAATCTCCCCTCAACTTCGACAGGAGGAAGCATCTCAGATGCGTTCCTACAACCTGGGACCTTTGTACTGGCAAAGTTTGACTCCGAAACTTCGACTGAAAATTATAAATACGTGTGTCTCATATTTACAAAAGGAAGTACTGCAGAAGAAGAAATTCAAGTTGTGGGCATGCGATGTGTTGCGGGCAACAGAAGGGAGTTCGTCAAAAAAGAAACTGACGTTTGTATCATCCAAAAAACCGACATTGAACTAATTCTTCCGTACCCTACATTAAAAATTATAAATAGAAAGGTGGTTCACGTATTCCCTTTTCCTATTGAAATTAGGGAAAAATAAAAGTTCTTAGGTACCTTCCTGACCAATGATTCGACGTTAATTTTTACTTGATTGGTACAACGTGATTTTTTTCTTTAAAATTAAAGATTTTTTTATTTTTTCCCAATTTTAGATTTAGATTTTAAATTTAAATTAGAAGATTTCAATTCCGCATTCCTGTTTTTTAATTTTTTTTAAAAGTAATTCACAAATTGTAAAGAGAATTTATATGTGTTACGTGATATATTTTAAATAAAAGACTGCAATTTAAAGAATTTCACTAATTTTTTTCACAACCCTGGCACCATTTCACAACCCTGGCAGTTCATTTTTTTGAAATTCTGTATCTTGGAAAGAGGGAATTTCTATGATGGGAATCTTTGGGAATTCACTTCCAGGGTGGCACGGACGAGGACAAGTAAAAAAAAAGTTAAAAAATCTAAGGAAATTTTCGAAAAAATTTCAGAAACAAAAAAGCAGTCTGACTGGAGAATGGCCCACTTATCAAAAATTTGATCAATTAATTCTTTATTCGTATATATTATTTTCTATCGCGAAAATATAATGAGATAATCACCTGTTGCTTACCCCATCATTTAGTATTTAACTCAGTTTTTAACAACATTTTTAACATTCTTCTGCAATTTTTGTTTGATTTTACAAAGATGGAGGATTTTAACTTCTTGTCAATATCTCTGTAACTCTTATTAATTTTTTTTTCTTAAGATATTAATTAGATAACTTACGATTTAAAACATTTGAATTAGTGGGTAATCTGTTATTGTAAACTTAGAGTTTAATCTGACTATGAATGTTTCATCGCCTTTTAACTCTATGTACCCGGATGTGATGAGGCTAAAAAATTAAAGACAAATATTAAAAATAGAACTAAATTGAATAANAACCGGCCACGACATAAACCTAGTTTCTTTCACATATACCCGACATTAGGCCGTGCATGTTGGACCGATTCGGGGCAAGTCGTACTTTGAACATGGAACGGGATCATTGTCTGGCTTTTCTCTTGTATAGACGTATTACTAGTTACTAGTACGACGTATTATTAGTACGTTTTGACAGTTTTGTCCCAAAAAACTGGCCGATCTTTGATTAAAGAAATAAGGTACTCTATATCAACTGTTTCCATGTTAACAAGAATTTACTAAACTACTGATAAAAACAGGCAAAAAACAAATGACATAAACAGGCAAAAAACAAATTATATAAACAGGCAAGAAAACAAATTATATACACTGGCTAAAGGAAAAAGGCAAACTGACTAGACGACACGGGCCGGTTAGATGTGAAGCGCTCCATATCTCTAAATACCCCACTAGGCCAGGCCGACTTTACTCAAACGACACGACTGCCGGCTACAACGCTAGGAGTGTCGGGCTCCCAGCGCAGCTATCCGACTGTCGTGTGCCGGTCAAACGACACCGGCACGGTGTCGGCCTAGTGTGAAGAGTCTCATTTACTTTTTAACCCTTTTGTCGTGTACCCGGCGTCGTTAAAACGACAATCGGGTAAGTGTGTAACGAGCCTATGTGGGTAATCTGTTAAGCCTCAAGTACACGGGGTGAGTTTACAAGCTACAAGCCGGCGAGTAAGAAGCCGGTGAGTCGGCGAGTTTGCTAGTTGTCGTGCCACACGAAACTTTCCACTCGCTCAGTAGCCAAGTAGCTGGCGTGTAGAAACCACGAAGCTGTGTCATTTTTCCTGTTTGTGTTGAAAAAAAGCTGGCGAGTGGCTTGTAAAGTCGCCGGTGGGTTAACTTTTTCCAGAGCTTTTTTAGTAGCAGCTAATAGAGCGGGTGCATCGAGTACACTGGGCTAGTTTACGAGCTGCTTGTATAAAAGCCGGCTTGTAGCTTGTAAACTCGCCCCGTGTACTTGAGGCTT
>KZ653005.1:53706-76783 GCA_001010745.2 Gerris buenoi
GCAAATTTAGGATCACACTACCCTAACTAGTCCTAACAACATATCAAAAAATCAGAACTACATCAAGCTTTGCGAATTATAGGTCTAATATGACTTGCCTAATATTCTGTTTTTGTGAGTTTTACGATTGCACCTGAACTACTGGGCCTACAGACTTCGTGTTGTACTCACTAGAAAGCCAATTAAATTTACTACAAATTTGTTTCTTATGACTTTTCTTGTAGGTGGGCTATTTTATGCCGACATTTGGCCCCAAACTAGAGCAATACTTTTTTTAAAAAAACATAGCCAATTTTCGAAGTGCTATATCTCGGAACCTATTCGTTGTACAGAGCTCCGATTGAGCTTATGCTGCAGCAAATTTACTCTGCTTTAAAAATAAAAATAACGCAAAACATCGAAAACCACATAGTTTACAAGTTATATGGCAAAAACTTAAACAAGTAGGAACATTTTTCAGTTTTTCAGCTATTACGCAGCTAGCACAGGCTTTTCAAAGCTGCAAACTTAGGATCACACTACCCTAACTGGTCCGAACAACATATAAAAAATCAGAACTACATCACGCTTTGCGAATTTGATGTCTAATTTGACTGGACTATTATTTGTTTTTCAACAAAGGCAGTTCACCTTATTAGTTCAGATCTCTCTGCAGACGTCTTTTCGGCAGCTTACCGACGATTCATCGCAAGAAGAGGCAAATGTGGGTCTCGCTGTGTAAGTGGGTGTTCTTTTTGTACGTTAAGTAAAAGCTCTACTTATCAGTGGTCCATAGCGTTGGTGTTTTCTTCATGATTTTAGAGTTTCATGCCTGCCGGCATCAAAGCTTCAATTCCGGCAGCGACAGTGGGCTTGTCTATTCTGATAACAGTTTAAATTTCGTGAAGGCTAATAAGGAATTCAAAATTTTGCACAACATGTTAATTTCAGAAACTATTTATTTAATCAACTTATTAAGCAGAGACTCACTAAAGATAGCATTTTTTGTGGGGAACACATTGGCATTTTATTCCTACTTTTGCACCAACATTTGGGTGACTTTGGGAAGGAGGGGTAAAGACAATTAAATATCATTAAGTCAGGGTAGTAGGAAATTCAAAATTTACATTCGAGGAATGTTATAAAACACTAACACAAATTGAATTATGCATTGATTCCCGCCCCCTCTTTCATGAATCCAATGATCTAATGACCTCTCTCTCCTTACACCTGGTCACATTCTCATTGGTGAAGCTGCAACTACTGTGCCTGAACCCGATCTTCAACAAATTCCTGAAAAACAGACTGTTAAGGCAATACATTCAACAACTCTTAACATTACTATTGGCGACGTTGTTCTAAGGAGTATTTAGCCGAACTGCAGCGTCGGGAAAAGTGGCACTCTACAACAGCCCAGAATATTAGCAAAGGACACCTTAGTTAGGCATAATACTTGCTACAGTGCATTCCTGGACGGCAAATATTACAAGAAAACTATAGAAAAAATNGGAGATGTTTCATGCCGATATTTGCACCGAAACGTAAGCAATAACTAAATTTTCCATTTTTTGTAAAACGCTGCCAATTTTGGAAGTGTCATATCTCGGTAACTATTGGACGTACAGAGTTGTCATTGGTCTTAAAAAGAAGCTAATTATATTTGCTACAACTTCATTCCTTATGACTTTTCTCGTCGGTTAACAGTTTTACGCCGATATTCGCCAAAACGAGAGAAGTACTTTTCAATTTTTTGACAAAAATTTTCGATTTTCAAATTGCCATATCTCGGAACTTATTGGTCGTACAGAGCTCCGGTTGAGCTTATGCTGCTGCAAATTTACTAAACTAAAGAAATAGTAAGAACAACTAACATCGAACAACGTATAGTTTACGAGGTATGTAGCAAAAACTGAAAAAAGTCCAATTTTTTTTTCAGCTATTACGCAGCTAGCACAGGTTTTTTTCGAAGCTGCAAATTTAGGTTCACACTACCCTAACTAGTCCTAACAACATATCAAAAAATCAGAACTACATCAAGCTTTGCGAATTATAGGTCTAATATGACTTGCCTAATATTCTGTTTTTGTGAGTTTTACGATTGCACCTGAACTACTGGGCCTACAGACTTCGTGTTGTACTCACTAGAAAGCCAATTAAATTTACTACAAATTTGTTTCTTATGACTTTTCTTGTAGGTGGGCTATTTTATGCCGACATTTGGCCCCAAACTAGAGCAATACTTTTTTTAAAAAAACATAGCCAATTTTCGAAGTGCTATATCTCGGAACCTATTCGTTGTACAGAGCTCCGATTGAGCTTATGCTGCAGCAAATTTACTCTGCTTTAAAAATAAAAATAACGCAAAACATCGAAAACCACATAGTTTACAAGTTATATGGCAAAAACTTAAACAAGTACGAACATTTTTCAGTTTTTCAGCTATTACGCAGCTAGCACAGGTTTTTCAAAGCTGCAAACTTAGGATCACACTACCCTAACTGGTCCGAACAACATATAAAAAATCAGAACTACATCACGCTTTGCGAATTTAATGTCTAATTTGATTAGATAACATTACTATTGGCGACGTTGTTCTAAGGAGTATTTAGCCGAACTGCAGCGTCGGGAAAAGTGGCACTCTACAACAGCCCAGAATATTAGCAAAGGACACCTTAGTTAGGCATAATACTTGCTACAGTGCATTCCTGGACGGCAAATATTACAAGAAAACTATAGAAAAAATACCCTAATTACACGGCTTCTGTGTAAGCATAAAAATATTAAAGTGGTCCGATAATTTTGACGGGGAGTTTATATGTCGATAATAAGATAGCAGTAAATCCACAGCTTGAAGAATATCACAATCCAATTCCTTCGAATTGATGGAGTGCTACATAGCTTAAGAAATTCTAAATATTTGTGCTCTCTTGATTTGCACAAAGCTTATTTACATGTACCTATGGATGAGGAAAGCAGTTTCATCCAAGCCATTTTTACTCATCAGGGCACGTTCAAAATGAACCGCCTTTCATTCGGAATAAAAACGGCACCCAATGAATTCCATAACATAATGGCTCAAATCTTAAATGGGTTGTCTGAAGTAACCATCTATTATGATGATATTGTTGTACATGGGAAAACAAACGAAGAATGCTGTGAGCATAAGGGAAGAATGGAGGGGAGGGGGACTAACCGCCTTTCATTCGGAATAAAACCGGTACCCAGACCCAGTGAATTTCATAACATAATGGCTCAAATCGTAAATGGGTTCATCCTGGGTCAAGGATTGCTTGACGAATTAGAGTACCCGCCCGTAACTCCCGTAATTTCTCACGACACTAATTCCTGCGATTACTCGTCTGGGTTTAATAATGCTTTACAAAACCCCTTGCCACCCACTGAAAATACTGGAAGCACCCTGTCAACGTTTTATTCCCAATACACTCCCTTAGACCCTTTTAGTTACAGTTAGTTGTTGGTTGTCCTTATTCTTAGTTAGCCCCGTAGACTGATACTATAATTATATATATATTTTTTGATAAAACTTAAATTATTTTTTATAGCTGAATGATTTCACTTACCCTGATTTCCTTTCTTAAAGATGTATTCAAAGCACAAATAACTTCGTGAACAATACAAGATATCACTTGATGTGAAATCTTGAATAAAAAGCACAAGCTTCGGAAGGTATCACCACTCATTAAGAATCATAAGGCAATCGCTATTCGTTCTTGTATTGGTAAGCATTTTCGCCATCTTTTGTTTTCCTTACTAATCGTGAGTTCCAATCTTACTGAGTAATAATTCAAAGTCCGAACCAGACATACTACAAAAAGTTTCAAATTGGCCAGATGGCTCTCGTCTTAAATCAGCTAGTATGGCCTCTCCACTGAATCTAAAACAAAATAGGTTTGTAGTTCATTTATTTACCTTTATAGTTCTATTTATTAATTAAGTTCTATTTATTAAAGTTCTTTAGTACTTAGAATTTATAATTATTTATAAGTGTATTGAGTGTGTATTAAAATTATTGTTTTACAAAAAAAAAGAGAAACTCTCATATTTACGTTTCTGTGATTGCCTGTCACTTAAATGAAAAGAGATAAAAACATAAAACTTTGCAATATGTATTACGTTTTCACGCGCACACAGGAAAAATATAGTTATCTCAGAATTATCAGCTGCTCAAATAAAGAAGAAAGATAATTCAAGTCATGCCAAATGAATTATTTATTAAAATTTAAATTCAACCTGGGGGCACGGTAGTGCCCCCGCCAAGTCGAGCACAGCCGTACCATCCTTTACTGGAACCAACTCACGGCAATTTGGACCCCCATCTATTGTCCCATTAAAGATACTTAAATGTATAAAACTATTTTAATTTAAAGTTCATGACGAACTGAACCAGAAATAAAACTTTCACTCCTCTACCCATAGTAGTTCATAAGATATATGAGCCTAAAGTTTAGTTATTTTGTCACTCACTCATCATAATTCTACGGCACTTTTAACAATCCTAGAAACTTGAAATTTTGTATGAAATTTTTGTAGCGATATCCCAGTTCTAGAGTTTTGTCCTTTTATAAGTTAAAGATATTTATTTTACTTTTTTTTCGTATACTGTGATACGATTTTTACATTATCTGGTAACACGTGAAAATCGTTTTGACTCTGTGAAAGTAAGTTTCCCTATTAGGGGGCTCTTATCTCGAATACGATCGAAACATGTACCCTGGTAGGTTTTTCTTTAAAGGGTTTTAGCGCTTAAGAAAGACTTGTGTCAGGAACGCCATCTGTAGTGTGACTGGTTTCCGTTTTCTGTGCCGAGTACCTACTGCGATCTAGCGGATTCTCCGATGAACTACCTCCCCGTACTCGAGAGTCATATCTATCCTTCTTTCTCACAGAATCATATTTATTTTATTTTCTTTTCCTCATATCTTCGGTTTATTTCTAGCTAGAAAATTCATTTATACATCTAAATTCTTATTTTCTTTTTCTTTAATTTTCTAGGCCTGTTTCATTCTTTTCAGTTTCGACCAGTATTTTAGTTTTAATTTTGTTATTAGCAACACTGCTTGGAAGCGACGTTTGANGGTTATCTACTTCTTACTTAATTTATTGCCAAGAATTGTTTAGGTTTAACAAGTCCTAAGGCCAAAACCTCATTCTTAAAGAGTTACTCGTGGAGAATAGAGGTCTCCTTTACGACTAAAGCCATGGCGTATGGTATCAAAAATGATGCGACGGATAGAAATGAATATTTCAAGCATACAAAAATAATACCCTGACATGAGTGTTGATACAACTGGTTTATGGATGTGCAAAGGCTACCCACGCCCACTGTCAGGGTGTAGTCCAGATGGCCTTGTTTTTAAATATAGAAAGTATGGACTCTTTATATAGAATAGAAGTAAGTGTCCATATGTTTTAAGGCATAACAGTCCCCGTAGTAAGATTTTTCACAAGGCTGACTAAACATTAAAAAAATCTTTCTGCCTCCAGGAAAAATAGAATGGGTTGATTCAGCTTAAACTCAACCACAGTTACTACTATCAGTACCAAATGGCTATGCAACTAACAGGAAGAAAGTTTAGGGACTTATTAATTTAGACAAAAAAAAAGGTTTCCTTAGAATTAAGGTTTCCTATAATCAAAAATTTGCTGAAGATATTTGTCAGAAACTTCAAATTCTATACAATAAATAAGTTTCGCTGGAGTATTTTTCTATGAGATATGTTAGGGACTTACATCCATTTCAATTTTCATAGGATTCCTTTTTTTATTTAATTTATTAAATTAGGTATTAGCTTTTATTTTAAGGTTTTGGATTTATTATAGGTAATTTATTTATGATGTGTAAAAAATAATTAAAAAAATTAATGCATTTGTTATTTAAACAAAGTCCTATCTAAAACACTGTTCTATTCGTAGGATGTTTAATCCATTACCTTTTACTTTCTTTTCTTGAAAGAACATTAGTACTCTAGAGAAAGAGGTCTGAAGAAACTGTGTAAAACCAGTAAAGTTTGCAGTAAAGTAGCTAGGTTATAATNCCCTTTTTTTCTTCTTTTTGGTTTTTGTATTCTTCACCTCAATTTTTTCCATGAGCAAAATTTGGGGAAGATTGAAAGACGGGAAGAGGTTGAAAATTGGGGTCATGCTACATGTATTAGCTTCTTAAACGGAATCGGCCTCGCTCGAAGTGTGACATCCGCCTTAAACGTTTATATTCTAAACCACTTGCTTTTAAGGCAGGAAAATATAAGGAATTGCAGCATTTAAAGCAGTTCATGGAAAATCCGGAATCGAGAGATTTTATACCAACTTAATACTGGCCATGGCCAACTTAATAATAAACAAAAATTTGGTTTCCTATTCATTTTTTTTTTAATTATGTAAACTGAACACACCTGAACACAGAAAATGTTCAGCATATTTTCTGGAAGTTTTTTTTTAGTTTTTTTTTTATGGCTATCATGGTTTCGGAGTTATTTCGCTGTTCCATATTAGGCTGGGGCACCCTGTATATTAGTAAATTTATGCAATGTTGTACTAGTTTTATTTCGGATGCAGAAACCATATTGCTGCAGGTTCTTCGCAGAAGGTAATAAATTCGGTTGACAAAGGACAATGGTTCAGAGAACATAAAAACTTGGAAACCGTTTCTATTAGTGGCTCTTCTCCAATTTTTTAATGCTGTTCACATTTACTANATTCGTAGGATGTTTAATCCATTACCTTTTACTTTCTTTTCTTGAAAGAACATTAGTACTCTAGAGAAAGAGGTCTGAAGAAACTGTGTAAAACCAGTAAAGTTTGCAGTAAAGTAGCTAGGTTATAATCAGCTTATATTACAGCTAGCTATTTAATATATGTTTATTAGATGTTTTTATTATACATGTAATATATACTTTTGTACATATGTGTAAATCAATTGTATTTGAATTGAACAATAAATTATTTTGTTGTAATTTAACAGGTAGTTTTTTCTTATTTCTTCAAACGTAATTTAACTTTACACGCTTTTAATTAGCTTGACTTGTGTATGTCCGCGGCGATTCTTGTAACGTAAATTTAACGACTTCCCGACTACCTAGAAAGCTGAAAATTGCACAGATTATGTATTTCCGATGACAATACAATAATCAGTAATTAGTTTTACTGAATTATTAGTATTAGTCGATAAATCGCCAAATTTCTGAGAAATGTTGGCGGTCAAATTCAAAATCAATTGTAAACAAGCACGACTAGTGACAGCTAAGGGAAGTTTTATTTGAATAAAATATTTAATGCTGATATTTACAAAACCATAATTAAAACCTATGCAGCTGAAACCTTCCATTACATTGTTGGGTGCACGACAGGGATACTGTGGCGCGCAGTACCAAAGTGACTAATACGCTGTGTGTAAAGGCTGCTTGAAATAAATATGTAAGAAAAGGAGGAATGATAGGATAGGTGTAGTAGGTAGAAGGTTCGTAAATTAAGTAAAATGATAGTATAATAATAAATCCTATTTAATAAGATGACATAATAATAAATAATGATAATAAGCAATGAATAATAATATAATATGTATAAAATAATGATAACAAAATGGATAACCTAAGCAGGGGAACCAGGGGGATAGATAGCTAAAATAAACCCAGAAATAAATATAATAGGAGTTAGACTAAGCTACTACTTAAACTATTGTTAGTAACGGTGAAAGTGGAAGTGAAGGTGTATGAATAATATGTGAATGTAAGAATGAAGAGGCATACCTGTTGCACTGCACAGCATGCTTTGTGCAATATGTACTAAGCTCGAAAATATTTGTAAGTTGAATAATGTTCCAGTTGATTGACCAGGATGTAGATTGGTCTTCAAACTGGTAACAGCACAGGTTGAATCAGTTAATTCACTCTGAAGTATTATATAAGAAAACTTCACAAAGGTGTCAAAAAACAGGTGTTCTCACATGGCAGTTCTCTGACACTGCTGCGATGTCGATAGATCGATAGTATGTACCGTCGATACTGTCGATAGTTGCTGCTATCGATCTGCTATTCCAATGGTGAGTTTAGGAATGCCTGAAGGTTATCAGATGGATAGGTTATGCTTAGTAGAGATNGCAGAAACCATATTGCTGCAGGTTCTTCGCAGAAGGTAATAAATTCGGTTGACAAAGGACAATGGTTCAGAGAACATAAAAACTTGGAAACCGTTTCTATTAGTGGCTCTTCTCCAATTTTTTAATGCTGTTCACATTTACTATTATTTTATCGAGAACAAGCCTAATTTAACTCATCTAGCCTCAGATGACTCTGCTCCACCTTGTCACGGAGAATCAAAAGAAGATGAATCAGTAGGTGTTGCTATAAGCAAACCATTTAATACTAGGCCAGCTACACGCCAATTGCATACATAATTACTCTCGATAATGATTTAATTAAATCAAATTATCATAGACTCATGGCTTGAGTGAGTGGATTTGGTTATGCTACCTTTGGTTTTAATATATTTATATTTGATTAAGTTATATTATTAGTGACAAACATAGAACAACTATGGATTTTAAGAAAAATAACCCCCTTTTTTAACAGTAAGTACAAAATATTTAATATCTAAAAAGATCTTCAATTATATTTAGCATGGGCTACCCCAATAATAGAATTAATTAATTTTTTACTGGTCTTATATTACTTTGCTTTGTAAGTTTCATCGCACACCTATTACCCCAATTTTAAACCACTTCCCGTCATTCAATCTTCCCCAAATTTTGCACATAGAAAGAACTAAGATGAAGAATACAGAAAAAAAAAAAATTGTACATAAGACCAGTTTTCAAAAATGGAATTTTTATATTAATAAGCTGAACAAAAAGATCAAAAAGAGATTTTTTAACATGAATAGGATGAAATAGTAACCTTCTAGTAAGGTAGATATGAACAACAATGTAATTATGTCGTCGGTGCTACGCCAAAACAGCGAAACTGAAAATTTTCACATTTTAACTTATCTGCACCATCTTACTCCATATTTTTCGTAGATTAATTTGCCAAATGCACGTATCTTTAATCTAAACAGAGATCCCCATTTTAAATGTTTTTTGTTTCACCAATATGAAATAAATCAGTTTTGTGATATGCCTTATTCACGAATGTGTCAGATTCGTAACTTTGGCTACTAATACTAATCTTTGAAGCACTTATTGAATTCAGATTCGCGAATCTGTAATTCCATGGTGACCCAAGTTCATTCATCTATCTTCCCATGTGCAACCTCCTAATATAATAATTTCAAATATAATATAGTCATATTTTACTGTAAGAACCCTACTAAGTTAAATAATTTAACTTTTAGATGGCTAACAGTAATTAAACCATTCTATGATAGATCATTATTCGTTATTTACACAAACCATAATTTTAAGTTTACCCCCAACTATTTAAATGAATGATTTTGGGTTTCTTAAAAGACGAAATCTTAGAATTTATTTCATGTTTATTGTTTATACTTTTATATTCATATTTTAGTGTTTTACTTGTGTTTATATGTGTATTACTTCTTGCATTTTTTAAAAAGTGTCAAGTTTATACTTCTGTGTCGGTTAATAATGAATGTAAATCAAAGAACCCTAAAAATACTTGCTATGTGTAACAAAAATGAAAATAATAAAAGTATAGAAAAGGGTGAATTAAATAATAACGTGAGTGGCGATGCAGCAGACCAGGACAATTTATTACATGAAACAGACTTAATGGATTATCATGATGTCTTCTCTAGTGGCTCAAGTGATGAGTATATACCTTCTCAAAACAGTTCATCAAACCCAGACACGGACTCTGAAACAGTAACTTACCTCCCAATGAAGAGAAAGAAAACTAAATCAAAGAAAGCCGTACGTAAAGAATGTAGAGCCAAAGGCTTAGAGTATTTTGGAAATCATGGAAAATTAATGCCATCTCGTCCTCTATTGCCTGTACCTTGTCCACCTATTCACAAGTGCATTACATTTGTTCCTGAAGACTTTAGAGCAAAGATTTATAATGATTTTCGGTCACTATCTGATATAAATGAGCAGAGGGCTTTTCTTGCCTNAAAGAAAATTTTCAAATAGGATTTGAAGGTGCTGAAATGGATTCGGGAAGAAATAACGGGATAAGTTTGTTGCAGGGTCTCCTTAAAACTGATGAGCTGGTCTTAACTTCAGCAACTCGCACAACGCCGTCGTTGCCCGGGAAGACTCGGAAAACTCTGCCCAACGGCCAGTGCAACCTGGGAACTCCATTATCTTTCAATATACGAGATCGCCTACTTGGAGATTATACCCTGCAGAACGCCATTTCGTCCTTTCCTGGAGCGTGGTTAAATACTCGCGACGCCAACGCTGCCAAAAGTGCTGTGATTTCTTGGCAACAGCCTGCCAACGAGTAAGTCTGTTCTCGGAAACGTCGGGAAGAGAAGGTTCTGGAACTGACGTAAGCGGCATCCCAATGAGAAAGTGTCCTGGTGTCAAATAAGAAAGATCATGAGGATCGCTGGACATAGGACACAAAGGACGTGAATTGAGGATGGCTTCGATGTTAATCAAAAGTGTGGCCAATTCCTCAAATGTGAAAATGTTGTCACCATACACACTCCGCATTAATCGCTTAACGGATTTGACTCCTGCCTCCCAAATTCCTCCGAATGATGGCGCTCGGGGAGGTATGAACGTCCATTCAATATCCTTTTGGACGACATACTCTTGGATAGCGTCTTTAGCAACTTGGGAACGGATCCAAGCAAAGAAATCCTTCATTTGATGGGCAGCTCCAATGAAGTTAGTGCCGTTGTCACTAAAGATTTTAACGGGCTTTCCACGACGACCCACAAACCTGTCGAAACATGCTAGAAAGGATGTTGTACTCAACGAAGACACCAGCTCCAAATGCAATGCCTTGGTGCTCAAGCAAACGAAAAGGCATAAGTAGGCCTTCGATGTTAACGACTTCCGTCGCAGGGAGTCCCGTATGATGAAAGGACCTGCATAGTCTACACCGACGTGCAGGAAGGGATGATTGTCCTGAAAACGGGCGGCTGGAAGATCTCCCATTGAAGGTTGGAGAGGTTTCGCATCATGCTTTCGACAGGTGACGCACTTCCTGGTAATTGCTCTGATGGTGTTGCGTGCGTTGGGAATCCAAAAGTCCCATCGGAGGGCTGCTAAAAGAAGTGACGGTCCGGCATGAAGAGTCTGACGATGATATTTGTCGATAATGAGATTTGTCAAATGAGTTTTAGGAGGTAATAACATTGGATGTCGGGTTTCATAGGGTAAATTGGAGTTGCGGAGGCGACCGCCTACCAACAGAACTCCTGAGTCATCCAGGAAAGGGTGTAAGCTAATTAAGGTCTTCGGAATAGAATTCGCAGATGGAGTTTTATTATTAAAAAACTCTTGACGCTGAACAATCTTAACTGCTACACGTGTAGCTCGGCGAATTTCCCATAGTTGGACAGTTCGTGTCGTAGCTGGCTTCAAAGTGATGCCCTTTAAATGGTCGACAAATCTAAGTATGTAAGCCAGCACTCTAAGAAGCTTACTTAAGCTGGAATGGGATTGCAGAAGGTTAAGTAATGGGGGATCGACGCTAACAGCTGCAAGAACGGCTCTTGAAGGTGAGGCTTTAAGCTCCGGTATGTTCGAAGAAGGGCTGCTGGCACTAGCTGGCCAAGAGGCAGGCTCAGACAAAGCCCACTCAGGCCCATTGAACCAAAGAGGACAGTCAACTAAATCGGTGGCTGGTACTCCTCTTGATCCCAAGTCGCTTGGATTATCCGCTGAAACGACATGGCTCCATTTCCCACCGGAGGTTAAGTCTCGGATTTGCACGACCCTGTTAGCGACGAATGTTTTTAGCAGATGGTAAGGTGTCGTTAGCCAAGATAATACTACCGTGCTGTCTGAAAAGAAATGTACTCTTGGAGGCACAGACAGCTTCTGGCAGAACGGTTGTATACTTTGCCATACTCGAGCAGCTAGCAAAGCAGCGCAAAGCTCGAGCCTCGGAACAGTTGTGAACTTGACAGGCGCCAATTTCGTCTTCGCCATTAGCAGGTGCATCTAGCATATTATCACTGAGAGATCTGAGGTATGCTGCTGCACAATATGCCCTTTCTGAAGCATCTGCAAAGATAAGTACGTCGTAGGGTCCATCGTTAGGCACTACCCAACGAGGAAGCCTAATTTGCTCCATCGCCGGTAGTTGTGTTGTGAAGGATGTCCACCTTGCTCGTAGGTCAGGAGGTAGTTCCTGGTCCCATGAAAGCTGTCGTTTCCAGGCCTCCTGAATAAGTTCCTTTACTAGAACCACTGTTGGACCTAAGTATCCTAAGGGGTCATATATCTTGGATATGACTGATAGCACACCGCGTTTGCTGCACACATCCCGAGGCATAGAAATCTTGTATGAAAAGATATCCGCTTGAGGAGACCATTGCATTCCCAGAATCTTAACATTGCTCTCATCCTCAGACTGCAACGGAATGTTTTGGTCGATTGGTAAGGTGCCAGCGGGGTCTTCTTGACGACATGCAGCTAGGATATCTGGATTATTGGACGACCACTTGCTTAAACTGAAGCCTCCTTTACTGAGCAAGGTAACTAACTGATGCTGCAACTCTAATGCTTCTTGCAGTGTCTGTGCTCCTGTGACTACATCGTCGATATAAGTATCGTCCAATAGGGCAGTAGATGCTAAAGGAAAATTATGACCTTCGTCTTTAACAAGCTGGAGAAGAACTCTTAAGGCAAGATAGGGTGCGCATGCTTGACCATAAGACACAGTCATAAGCTCATAATCTTGAATGGCTTCAGCTGGATCGAACCTCCATAATATGTGCTGGTAACCCCTGTCCTCGGGGTGGACCAGTATTTGGCGAAACATCTTCACGGCGTCAGCTGTAAAGACATAGGCATAACGACGGAAGTTAAGTAGAATCATAGCTAGGTTGCTTTGTAACTTCGGTCCTACTAGAAGCGAATCATTAAGAGAACCTGAAGATGTCCGAGCAGCAGCGTCGAATACTACTCGAATTTTAATGTCGTCGTCGACATTCTTGACCACACAGTGGTGTGGTATGAATACATGACCAGGTTGAGAGGCGACTTCCATGTGATTCAGATCAATGTATTCCTTCATGAAGTCGTCGTATTTTAATTTTAAGTTTGAATTTCGAGCCAATTTGGACTCGAGATGCTCGAGGCGACGTAGAGCCATGCCTCGAGTGCCTACGATCTGTGGGTTCGGCAAACGGAAAGGTAGTCGAACTACGTATCTACCATCCGGAAGACGATAGTGGGTGTCTATAAATAACTGCTCGCAACGCTGTTCTTCCGGGTCCTGAATCTTAGCTGTAGGCGGCTCTTCCAACTCCCAGAACTTAAGAAGATCCTGCTGCAGCAGGTCTAATGCGCTGTTGTCTGGTGCAGCGTGAAGAGCATGGAGTGAGGTAGCATTGGAAGCTTCTCGAACTCTACCGATAACAGAGTACCCGAAGATTGTACCCAATAATCGAGGCAAGTCGTTAGTGACGGTGATGATTTCACCAGTGATGATGTCACTAAAAAGATCACAGCCGATGAGGAAATCGATTGGCCTGGAAGTCCAAAATTCGTTATCAGCCAGAGGGTACGACAAAAATGGTTTCCACATCTCTGGTGATGAAGTAAATCCAGGAAGAGGTGATGTTATAGTGTCTACAACAATAGCGGTGGTGGTAAGACTTATTTGTGAAGAATTAAGAGGTGAAATGGTGCATGAAGTTCTGCCTTTAAAGCCCTTAAACGGAGTATCGCCTATACCCCAGATGCTTGAGGAATGCTCATTGATTTTAAGTCCTAACGCGTTAGCAACTTCTCTAGTGACAAAGGAAAAGTGACTACCTGAGTCAATAACTAAGCGGATCTTCTCCTCTCGTCCATCGCTAGCTTTGATTAAACACTCCGCTGTTCCTAACATGACTTCTAAGTCCTTGCGAGTGTTAGTATGGAGAGCGAGAGCGGGCGGGTCTTGAGATTGCTCTTTCGGAGGCAGATTATGCAACATACTATGGTGTTTACCATGACAGTAACGGCAACGGTATTTTGAATTGCATGCATTAGTAGCATGACCTAATAGTAAACAGTTCTTACAGCCCCTCCAGGACTTAAGAAGCTCATATCTCTCGCTGACGGTTGCTGAGGCGAACTTGACGCAATTCATTAAAGAATGATATTCCTTGCAGATGTGGCACTTAATCTTAGTTCTAGCTGGAGATGAACTGGAAGCTGCAGAAGAATTGTCCGGAGTGGTGAGACGAGTGTTGCTCGCTAAGGCCAGGTGGCCACCGCTTGAACTCCCAAAACGTTTAGCATACCTTGGAGTTCTCTTGGTATTAGCTATATCCTGCGCGGCTGTAACTCTGGATAATCCTACAGCTAATTCTAATGCTACACATCGTGAGCGAAGAAATCTTATAAGAATATCGAAAGTTGGAAATTCTTCACTATTTTGACGCTCAAACTCCTCCCGAGTGTGTAGGTCTAAACACCGTCGCGCAATATGGAAATACATAAACTCCTCTTTATTAGGAACACCGATTAACTTAAACGCAGCAACAGTTTCCGCTATGCGAGCTACAGTGTCGCCTAGAACTTCGGCTGAAGGCTTCTGAGCAAGAGGTTTCATATCTAGTAACCTATCGAGATGAGCAGCTGCTAACAAACGCTTGTTATCATAAGCCTCTTTTAACAAGTCCCAAGCTATAGCGAAAGTGTCATCAGCTACGGGAACATGTGCTATAATAGCTGCTGCTTTGCCCTTAAGACAGCGCACTAGATAATGAAATCTATCTATATTTGATAACTGTAACTCCTCCATGATCATACTCGAGAACGTGTCGTTAAAACGAGGCCACTTCGTTCGTTCACCATCAAAATATGGTAAATCTAAGGTGGGTAATTTAGGTTTGGATGCACCCGTGAATGTCACATTAGCAGTGGTTAATTGCTTTTTAGCCTTTTCATCGAACGTAGTCCATGTCGTGTGACATTCGTGCATGTAACGTTTACCCCTCGCTCTTAAGGCTGTATCCTTATCGCTTAATAGATACTTGCCATTGTCATCGATAAGATCACAAAGATCATCATATGTTTGCTCTAACTTATCATAGGTACTAGTTACGGTTAGATACATACCTTTGAACTTAGCGAGCGCTTTAGGATCACTGCTGATCTTTGCGAGGTTACCCTGGTCTCTTATTTCGTGTAAGTCGGCCACCAAGGTGTTCATTCTCCGACGGTAAGGTGTTGCCATGCTAGTCGGATCTTCCTCATCAGAAGGCATCATGATGTAAATGTAAATAAATTAATAAATAAACTGCTAACAAAATAACAAGGAATTGTACAGGTACAAACAATTTAAAAACCTGTGGTGACGCTGAATTAACAATATAACAAAAAATAGATATATAATTACACGTGTAAAAAGATAGGTAAATATAAATAATAAAGTAGAGCAGGAGTATCCGGCTGTACAATCGCTGATCGCTGACTAAATTAATTAAATAATAAAGTTGAAAATAAAAGAAACGCTGAAGTATGTATTGTACGTAAATAAATAAATAATAATTAGGTACAATAAAAAATATTTATCACCTACGTAATAGGGGATAATCGCTGGGCAAGCCTGAGACTGTAAGTCTATCAGACTGCAATGCTGAAAGGGGAATGTCCTGGCAATTATAGTTTCAGTTGTGAAACTTATAAATAGTCAACAGGAACAATAGACCGAGTGCAAGTCTAAGTTATTGCATAAGTATGCAAAGTAATCGCTGTGTGAAGTGTCGCTGGAAGAAGAAGAGTGAAATCAGAATGTAAAGTTGAGATGGCTGAGTAGATGAAATAATATAGATGATGATAAATAAAACAGGTATCCGGCAAACAAAGGACCAATATGTTGGGTGCACGACAGGGATACTGTGGCGTGCAGTACCAAAGTAACTAATACGCTGTGTGTAAAGGCTGCTTGAAATAAATATGTAAGAAAAGGAGGAATGATAGGATAGGTGTAGTAGGTAGTAGGTTCGTAAATTAAGTAAAATGATAGTATAATAATAAATCCTATTTAATAAGCTGACATAATAATAAATAATGATAACAAGCAATGAATAATAATATAATATGTATAAAATAATGTATAAAATAAATATGAACAACAATGTAATTATGTATTATGTTATACAACAGATCTAAAACACTGGAATTATTAGCAATATGTGGTTTTTCAGCATGAAGATGACCCAAAGAGGGGTCGAAATATTGCAAAAGTTAGCTTGTATTTCTTCTCTACAGACCCTACCATCAAAAAAACCATTTAAGCGTGGTCAACAATATTTAGACAGTGGCATTTCTTGTGTAGAAGATGCGTCGTCTGATGATAAATATTATATTAGATCTGCGGTGAATCTTCTTTTAGGACCAATGTTTACCTGGTTGAAGCAATATTATCTTCAAATTCGGCTCACATTCTAAATGCTGCTTGCCAATGCAAGCAATCGCAAGCAAGCTTAGGAAGATACAGCCACGTCGGCTCTTATGCTTTTGCTGAAAAAGCATGTTGAAGAAAAAGGCTGTACGCCAGAGAGCTGCACTGGAAAACCTCGCCAGTGGGGCCATGGCAGTTCTCAAAGAGAGCCAGGACTAATGCGCACTAAGGATTATGGCCCAAGATCAGTGCCCTCCAAGCGCGCTTCATTTGACCCTAGAAGTGTCTCATTCTTTCATCAAACGGGTAATGTGTCTGATTCTGATGAAAAAACACATAAGTTTTTGCAGAGACTTCAAGAAAACATCCACGAATCTAAAACTTTGTGGCAAAGTATTATTTTTTTAAGTATTTTGATTTTTTATTACTCTTCAGAAGAACAAGGTATTCTTGTTCTTCAATGTCAAGAACTGAAAAACAATATCGCTTCAATTTTTGGCACAAAAAACCGGTTTTGTCTTTCTGAGACATCGAACCAAAGTTTAGATGAAAAGTGGAAGCATTCGAGGAGGTTACTTACTTCTTACTTCATCTATTGCCAAGAATTGTTTAGGTTTAACAAGTCCTAAGGCCAAAACCTCATTCTTAAAGAGTTACTCGTGGAGAATAGAGGTCTCCTTTACGACTAAAGCCATGGCGTATGGTATCAAAAATGATGAGACAGATAGAAATGAATATTTCAAGCATAAAAAAATAATACCCTGACATGAGTGTTGATACAACTGGTTTATGGATGTGCAAAGGCTGCCCACACCCACTGTCAGGGTGTAGTCCAGATGACCTTGTTTTTAAATATAGAAAGTATGGACTCTTAAAAATTAAGTGTCCATATGTTTTAAGGCATAAAAGTCCCCGTAGTAAGATTTTCTACGGGACATTTTCAGTCCCATAGTAAGATTTTTCACTAGGCTGACTAATGACTAAACAAAACAGTAAAAAAATCTTTCTGCCTCCAGGAAAAAGAGAATGTGTTGATTTAGCGTAAACTCAACCACAGTTACTACTATCAGGACCAAATGGCTATGCAACTAACTGGAAGATAGTTTAGGGATTTATTAATTTAGAAAAAAAAGGTTTCCTCATAATTTAGGTTTCATATGATAAAAAATTTGCTGAAGATATTTGTCAGAAACTTCAAATTCTACATGACAAATTAGTTTCGCTGGAGTAATTTTCTATGAGATGTGTTAAGGACTAACCTCCATTTCAATTTTCATAGGCTTCCTTCTTTTTATTTAACTTATTAAATTAGGTATTAGCTTTTATTTTTGGGTTTTGGATTTATTATAGGTAATTAATTTATGCATATGTGTAAAAAATAAAAAAAATTGATGCATTTGTTATTTAAACTAAGTCCTATCTAAAACACTGTTCTATTCGTAGGATGTTTAATCCATTACCTTTTACTTTCTTTTCTTGAAAGAACATTAGTACTCTAGAGACGGAGGTCTGAAGAAACTGTGTAAAACCAGTAAAGTTTGCAGCAAAGTAGCTAGGTTACAATCAGCTTACGTTATAGCTAGCTATTAATAATATATGTTTATTAGATGTTTTTATTTTACCATGCCCTTCCTATTACGGCTGCTGCACCAGTAAATATTTAATAACTTTGGTTATACTCAATATTTTTTGATGAAACCAAGCCTACAAATTGCACAACATGTTTGCGCTCACCTCTGAAAAAAATAATTTCATTTAGCCAGTTTTGCGCCTATAAAGTCTGACTGAGGCGACAGATACACATACACAAAAAAAGTTAAGGCCGGATTCGGTTTTCGGGATGTATAAAACGAAAAAGTATCCAAAAATTTTCCTGACCAATGTACAGGCAAAACTTTAATTTTATATATATAGATGTAATATATACTTTTGTAACTGTAAATAAATTGTATTCGACCAATTGAACAATAAATTATTTTGTTGTAATTTAACAGGTAGGTTTTTTCTTATTGCTACAAACATAATTTAACAGGTAGTTTTTTACATATTTCTACAAACGTAATTTAACAGATATGTTTTTATTTATACAAGAATAATTTAACTGTTAGGTTTATTTCTTATTTCTACACAATTGTGTATCAATTTAATTTATTTATAAGTATTTTGCATATTATTATTTATAATTGTAATACCTACTTCAATATGGAGCGTAAGCTGATAAACAACAAGAAGTACATGAGCGTCCGGAGGAAGAAGAACAGAGGCTCCAATTAGAACAATTGGCGCCAAACAATTTAAACTCAGCGTCTACTTCAAGAACAAGTACAGCCTCTATTTTATAACCAGCAACAGCCTGTACTTGAAGAACATCAGCTGCAGACAGTACATGAAGAACAACAACTGCATGAACTTCAAGAACAGATACAAGATGTTCTGCAGGAACAACTACATCCTGTAATTCAAGAACAAGAACAGTCTTCAGAGCTTATTATCGACATGGACGCTACTCCTGATGGCCTGGAAAATATACATCTCAATGGACGAAGAATTATAGAAAAACAATATTTATTAGGCAGAAGCTGAGCTTGACAAACACAATTTGGCAATGGATTTTAGGTTTTCAAACTTAAATATGATTGGAGAACACCGAATTGTTTTGGAAAGTACTATATATCTTAAATGCTCAAAGTGCTGCATGAAATTGCAACTGAACACATGTGACAATGCCAGTAGTGTAATAAAACTAAATTTAGGCGCCGTTCTAGGAACTATTACAACTGGCAATGGATTTTCACAGTTAGAGGAATCAATGGCAACCATGAATGTTCCAGTAATGGACCACAAATCCTTTTCCCACTTGGAATCGTCTCTAGCTGAGCATATTGAAGCTAATGCTTGGAAAAAATGAATGGAGTTCCGTTGAGTCCCGGAGGTTTTGATGGAACTCAGACGAAAAGATCGTACAGATCTAATTAAAATGTTCAGTCTGGTCTGGTTACAGTTAAATAAGCTGTTACCACAGAAACAGCTTTAGACGCCATATTCTATATACATTTTGATAATATTAGTTACTCATTACATTCTATATATCTAATACGAATTCAACTGGAGAATACATCTTCCATTCTGTAAAACGTGCGTTTTGTATTTTTTTTATAGGTAGTAATTATGGGATTTAGGACTAAAAAAGTTATTCATATTGGCGTCAAAAATAAGCACTGCTACATTTGTGCTAAGACTTTAAATAGAGAAATGCACCACAATAAATGCTACAAAATTGGTATGGCAATTCGTCAGCGATGAAAAGTGCAGTTATATCTGAAGGATTAAGGAATAGCGAAGAAATGTTCGGTGTTATGTTTAACAAAATCGTCGCAGTTGGAGACAGAAGCGTGTACTATCAAGTCGTAAAGAATAGAATAGACCCTACAAAAACTTAGCTTTAGAAAAAGTTAAATGCACCATCACCTTTTGAGAAACTTGTGTAAGAAATTAAGAGACTTGGCAAAAAAACAAGGCTCTTGGTAGAGTTAAGCTGAGAAAAATACTAGAGTCAAAAGTATTGAAATTGAGAAACTCTGTAACTCAAACCGATAAACATTGCAGAAGTCAGGAGGACGCAACGCTTCCTCTTTTAAACCGCATCAAGTGTTCGACACAAGATATAGAAAATGCACCTTATCACGCATTTGAAGATCACAAGAAATGTGCTGTTTATTTTTTATAAAAGCAGAGCGAGACCGACGATATTTCAAATGTACTTCAAAGTTCTTTGTGACCTCAGATTTGTAATACGTTCTCTTAATTAGATGGAGTATGCGAGAAGTTTCAATTTTTTTTGACAAGGGTTTTGTCAAGTGAAGATATGATCTCATTGTATATTATGATCAACGAATTCAATTGTATTCAAATATATCACTTGCAACCTCATTTTAATTTAGTTTTATTTTCGGACAACTCTTAAACATCATGTTCTTAAAGGTACTATCACCTAATCCGAACGACTACTTGTACCCCGCGGTGTAGCAGATATGCACATCTAACTTCATCTCCTGAAAAGTATTTTTTCAGCTAATTTTTGAAAATATACTAATGAACAGTATATTTGACCCTTTTCTCAACTTCTTTAATCTACTGAGGCTTTAAAAAGTACAGGCATTGTCATAGCAACAAAACAAGCCTTCATGAAACAAGTTTACATTCCAGGCATCTATGCTATGGGTTGAAGTAATAAAAAAAGGAAATTTAACAATTATCAGTAAAACAGAATTTTTATGTATAAAATATACATAGCAATAAAATATTAACATAAATAAGTTATTAAAAATAATAACATTTTTTTTTTTTTTTGTAGTCTTACATACTAATACAATTTTTGTTTTAACTTATATCACATAGATAGGGCACATTATTTAGAGATTATTTTTTCAGTCTTTTAATACCTATTTTAAATTAAAATAACTAAGTAAAGCATTCTAATCATAAAAAAAAATAAGAAAAAGGCTTGTACAAGATGGTAAATAATCCTTAAAATATAATTAAATATAAACATCTTTCTTTTTTTTTCATTGCTTATGATTAACAAAAAAGTTGCACTTAATAATTAATCTTACAATATTCAGGAATTTTCAGCCTAATAATCTACTAATTTTAGTCATTTTATTTATAAATATAATTTTGAACTAACAGTACTTTGGTAGGTACAAAGTATCAAAGGCTGCTGTAGAAGTAATTTTTATTGCGATGTTGGCTTAACTGGGGTAACAGTCTAGAGAGGTGATAGTGTGTAAAATAAATNCAGCTGATTATTTTGAGTTCTCTATATTTTTCCTGTGTGCGCGTCAAAACGATCTTTAATACTGGTAAGTTTCACGCTTTTATCTCTTTTGGTTCAAAAGTTATTGGAACCGTACAGAGTGATAGACGGACACAGGAACGATACTATAAGGGTTTCTTTTTTTTGGTTTTACCAACGAAACCCTAAAAAGCGGGTCGCATGTGTTAATACGTTTATGTTTGTTTGTAATAAAGTGGTTAAAAACCTTATTAAAATATCCAAAGTATCCAAGGCTACTTGAGTCCCACTCAGGGGTAAATGCCTTGAAGGAAAAAATAATCAAAGAATGTAAAAGGAAAGAAAAAAATCGGCATAAATGAAAATAATTAAAACAGAATTATAATATATATGTTTAAAACAAATAAAATATACATAGTAATAAAATATTAACATAATTAGGTAATAAAAAAGAATAATAACATTTTTTGTTTGTAGTCTTACATACTAATACAATTTTTGTTTTAACTTATATCACATGGATAGGGCACATTATAATTTAGAGACTATTTTTTCAGTCTTATAATATTTCAAATTAAAATAAATAATTAAAGCAGTCCAATCATAAAAAAAATAGAAAAAGGCTTGTACAAGCTGGTAAATAATCCTTAGATATATAATAATAAAGTATAAACATCACATGTTTTATTTACTTATTTTTATTGCTTATAATTAACAAAAAAGTTGCACTTTAAAAATTAATCTTATAATATTCAGGAATTTTTAGCCTAATAATCTACTAATTTTAGTAATTTTATTTATAAATATAATTTTGAACTAACAGTACTTTGGTAGGTACAAAGTATCAAAGGCTGTTGTAGAAGTAATTTTTATTGCGATGTTGGCTTAACTGGGGTAACAGTCTAGAGAGGTGATAGTGTGTAAAAAGAGCGGGTCGCATGTGTTAATACGTTTATGTTTGTTTGTAATAAAGTGGTTAAAAACCTTAAAGTGTTAATTATTCTTACTTATTGATCCAATAAAGGTTACTTGAGTCCCACCCAGGGGTAAATGCCTTGAAGGAAAAAATAATCAAATAACATAAAATGAAAGAAAACAATCAACATAAATGAAAATAATAAAACAAAACTCACTGCATGGATCCTCCATAAGACCATAACAAAACACCAAATAACTCAAAAAGATTTATTTGGTATCGATCTCGTAGGTTTGCTGTTAGCCAAGAATCGATAATATATCGATATTGTCGATGCTTGGTGGGGGGCCGGTCTGCGACTAGACCGTGGGGACCCGACTGGCTCTCTATTTTGAGCATGCGCAAAGGCGATAAAGATAAGATTGCATGGGGAAGGTAATCATCGAGGTAACCGGGTAAGGGTAACCTTCTTCTGTTTCACTTCAATTTCATAACAAATCAAAAGTAGTTATGTATTAAAATAATTTCTCTTATAGTTTCTCTATTTTACTAGTCTTAATTCGATTTCATACTGTTTCTAAACATTTTTACTACGGCTATGTCAGTAATTTTTATTTATAAAATGTGCCGATTTTAGATAGGTGTTAAAAAAAGGCGTAGTTGCATATATAAATAATCACGTCCAGTCCTGCCTATAAGAATTACACCTAGACTTGAAGTTTTGTGCCTAATCTCTTCCAAGCCAAAGGAAATCCAAGCCAAGAAAAAGTAAGTATATCTAAATAATACGGTGGTATTTATTTTCTTTAATAAAATCATGATAATGTCTCCTTTAACTAACTGATACTGTCGTATTCTTTTAAGATTTTAATCATTAGTTAAATTATATGC
>KZ653005.1:78549-90949 GCA_001010745.2 Gerris buenoi
GGTTCAGACTCAAATAGAGGTTCTTGAGGTCGAACAAGACACTCAAAACGAGCGCGACTTATTCGAGGACAAATATTTTGAAATATTAAGTCAAGCCAAAAGAATCGTTGAGGCTAGGACCGTTGCGACTTCGACGAACATAAATAATATAAATGACGTTAAGACAGAACCAACACAATATAGACATTGTTCATTACCTGTATTAGAGTTGCCCAAATTTAGCGGCGAATATGACCAGTTTATGTCTTTTTTAGAAACTTTCAATTCTATAATTAATAAAAAAAAGGACTTGACAGACACAGACAGGTTTCATTATCTGAAATCCTGTCTTCGAGGCGAAGCCGCCGCTACGATTAGCTCCCTTGAAATAACAGGGAAAAATTATACCGTCGCATGGGAAATTTTGGAAAACCGGTTTAAGAATGAGAGAGCTATTATTAACAAACATATTAAAGGGTTATTTGATTTACCACGCGTTGATAAGGATTCCGCCACTGGATTGCGTAGATTGGCGGACACGTTCCAAAAACATATAAGAGCCTTAGAAAGCCTAAACCAACCCGTTGTTTATTGGGACACGCTTTTGATTCATATAATCACTAACAAATTCGATTTTAACACTCAACGTGAGTGGGAGTCTGAGATCCCGCATAAACACGTTCCAACCATGGAAGAACTTAAATTATTTTTGGATAAGAGGTGCGACATGTTAGAGTCGCTTAGTTCAAACCGCAAGACTATCAAATTTGTTGATAAGCGTGAGTCGAAATCAAATGTGTTAATTACTAACCAAACCTTATCGTGTAAATATTGCAATCAGCCTCATCCGCTGTTCCGTTGTGATAAATTTCTCCAACTCAACGTTCAGGATAGGATTAGTTTCGTTCGCACAGAAGGGTTGTGCACTAACTGTTTGCGCAGCACGGAGCACAAGGCTAAGCAATGTGCCTTCGGTCCTTGCAAAACCCTAGCCTTCTCTATCTCTACTATCCTAGCCTTCTCTTATCTTATCTCATCACTGAGACGGACGAACCTTTCCTTTTTTTTATATGTATTTTTTTTTCTTACCCTTTCAGTTATAAATCCTTTATCTCCCTTTATTCTAGATTATTCACGGTGTTTCTATCTATAAGCCTTTTATTTTTTTCATTTATTTATGCTTTACGTGTTTTCGCCTACATTAACGCGATTTTTGATATACTTACGATTTTTATTTTTTCGTTAACGTTTCGTTTTATTCACGAACTTATTAGGTACGATCATGAACGATGTTAAGGAATTAATTGCCAAGCGTGGGGCCGCGAAATCCCGCATTACGCGATTCAAAAAATTTATCGACGAGTTTGATGAAATAAACGGCGATTTAATGGCATTAAAGTTACGTTTAGAAAAATTTGAACCGTGTTTCAATGACTTTGACGCGGTTCAGACTCAAATAGAGGTTCTTGAGGTCGAACAAGACACTCAAAACGAGCGCGACTTATTCGAGGACAAATATTTTGAAATATTAAGTCAAGCCAAAAGAATCGTTGAGGCTAGGACCGTTGCGACTTCGACGAATATAAATGACGTTAAGATAGAACCAACACAATATAGACATTGTTCATTACCTGTATTAGAGTTGCCCAAATTTAACGGCGAATACGACCAGTTTATGTCTTTTTTAGAAACTTTCAATTCTATAATTAAAAAAAAAGGACTTGACAGATACAGACAGGTTTCATTATCTGAAATCCTGTCTTCGAGGCGAAGCCGCCGCTACGATTAGCTCCCTTGAAATAACCGTGAAAAGTTATACCGTTGCATGGAAAATTTTAGAAAACCGGTTTAAGAATGAGAGAGCTATTATTAACAAACATATTAAAGGGTTATTTGATTTACCACGCGTTGATAAGGATTCCGCCACTGGATTGCGTAGATTGGCGGACCCTGGTAAGGTAAGGTATAGTCGGTCGATGCCGTTTCGCTATACCAACCTTCAGTGTTTCCATGTTTTAGTTTTATATTTCAAAGACTATTTGTTAATCACTGTTTCCTTGTATTTACGAGATTCGATACAGTCCTATTACACGTCTTAAAATCAGTGTGTGTGTCTTGTTTTATTCGAACATTTACCCGGTAGCAGTTTCGGAATCGAGGCTGCTACAAGATTAATTTAGAGTTTATGAAATTGTTAAAAGCAATTGCTATTTTTGTTTAAACATAAATGCATATGACAGAGCATTGGATATATGTAAACCCTTTGCAGGATTCTAGTTTGCACCTTAGTCGGTTATTCGTTAGCAGTGGCCAGTGATTTATTTGATCTTTTCTAATATGAACAGGAATAGGAGCGTAATTACTGCTAGGCTTTCTCTTACGAGTAGCTTCACTTGGAGTAGTGCTATTGCTTGGCCTACCTCTTTTAGGGGGAGTAGATAGATCAATTAGCAGAGATTGTGCTAAATCAATTCGAAATTCTTTTTGAGTAATTTGGTGCTTTGTTATGGTCTTATAAAGGATCCATGAATTTATTATAGTCATGTCTAGCGTATGATAAAACAACCTGAAATACCACTTCTTCGATTTCATTGGCACTCTTAATCGGCCAATATGGGAGTCCATTAAATCTACACCTCCCATATGTTGGTTGTACATTTCAATTATTTTTGGACAATCAATATAAATATATTTTTTTAACTTTTGATCAAATCTTTTAATACATGTTTTAGGCTCAATGCCGTATAATGTTGATGACAAATGAACAATATTGTTGTCCCTCCAAACAACAACTCTTATGTCTGCATTTTTATAATTTATACATTTTTCACTACAAAACCTTCTAGGCTTTTTCAGTAAGGTTTTTTCATTTTCGAAAGGATAAGATGGAATGCTATCTTTCCTGATTGTACCTATACTGAAAATACCTTTTGTCATCAAATGACTCATGAGGGGAATAGATGTATAAAAATTATCGAAGTAAATACATATATTTTGAAAACTGGGAATATCCTTGGTTAATCGAAGGACTATACTTGCATTTGGTCCTCAATTGGGTTGAACTGCAGTATACGGTGCCCCTTCTTATAACACGTTATCTCACTGTCGACCTTTTTTTGAGACTTAATATATCGATATATCTTGTCCGTTAAACTCTTTTATACTTCGAGTTGGACCTCTTCCTGGTTTATATACAGGAGAGTTGTTTTTCTTCAGAAAATGAGCGGAGCGGCTATTGAGTCCCTACATTTCCGTGATTTTTATATTGCCGTGAGTTTTATATTTTCGATATACAAGATCTTTATGAAAATTATATCCAAGAGAATATCAGCCCTACTGGAAGCTGATTGTCGCTCGATTGTTCGCCAGTTGAACAAATAGGCTTCAAGAAGAATTTCTCAACCATAGAAGGAATAGTTACCTTAAATGAACTTATATACAAAGCCAAACAGTATGAGTTCCCTTTGCTCATACTGTTTATAGACTTTGAGAAAGCCTTCGATTCGATCTACCAACACGCAATCATAGAATGTCTGGTTGAAAGTAACGTCAATGAAAAAATTGTAGAAATCTTTAGATATATGTATAAAAACTCAACTATAACTGTAAAACAGGGAAGGAACACAGGGTCCGTAAAAATCAGTAGAGGGCTGAGACAAGGGGACGTTCTGTCTGCACAAATTTTTATTAGTATACTATCCAAAGTATTCAGAAATCTCAACTGGAATAAAGGAATAAGAATAAACGGAAGAATGCTAAATGCTATTAAGTTTGCAGATGACATTGCTCTTGTATCTCAAAGATTTAGTGGAATTGTAGAGATGATGCAGGAACTGCAAAGAGAAGCTAGGAAATTTGGTCTCCGTATAAACATGTGAGAAGGAAAGAACCATAAAAGTAGGAGAAGATCAAATTGAAAACGTGGAAGAATTTATATATCTAGGCCGATTAATAAATAAGGAGGGAGGCTCAATCAAGGAAATACAAAGAAGAATAAGTCTTGCCTGGCGAGCCTACAATAAATATAGGAACATTTTCAGAGCGGACATAGATATTACACATAAGGTAAAACTGTGGAATAGTGTTGTTCTCCCTGTCCTTACATATGGTTCAGAATCGTGGACTATAACCGCCAATAATTGCAATAAAATAAGAAGAGCAGTCAGGTCAATGCAGGGAAAGAAAGACCAAGAAATGGATTAAAAATGAAACAAGGATGGAAGACATTATGGAGATTATTGAATTAAGAAAATGGAAGTGGACGGGACATATGGCCAGAACCAAGGATGGGAGATGGTCAAAAGGTATACTGGAGTGGTGGCCTATAGATCACAGCAGGAAGATTGGAAGACCAGCAGCGAGATGGGACCAGGAAATGAGAAAAGCATGTGATGGAGTCTTATGGATGAGAGCTGCTAAAATGAGGCAGGAATGGAGAAGAATGGCGCACATATATACATGTGTTTACCTACCTAAAGAATAGAAATTAACAAAAACGCACAAAAAAAAAATTAAATCAAAATAGAAAAAAAAATACATGTTAAATTTAAGCCAACTCAAAGCCTATCAGGCGGACCACGGCCTAGGCCGATTTGCCCTTGAGGCAATGAATGGAATAATTATATTATTATTATTTATATTTTCGAGTTGGACCTCTACCTGGTCTATATGCAGGAGGGTTGTTTTTCTTCAGAAAATGAGCGGAGCACCGCGAAGCGGCGATAAAAAATTATTGGGGAAAAATTGACTGTCTTTGTTGTGCCAATAAAGTGTTTCGCGACCAACCCGCTTTATTGTGCTTATTGTGCAAAAACCTAGCCCACGCATCTTGCTTAAACGTTAAACCAGATGAGTATGATTTAATAGCTGGTTCCTGGAAGTGCGCTAACTGTCGTAAGGTTAACAGTGATAATATGCCGGTTACACCTTCTAGCCCTTCTCATGGACACAAGTCTTCTGTACCTGCTCCAGTTCAACACGGCTCGCAGTTCAATTCAAGTCCGTTAAAAGGTACAAATAAAAATTACTCTATTTCTAACGAGGAATACTTGAAAGAATGTCTCCATAACTCAGCCTTGTCCATCGATCTCTTAAAGTCTTTGTTATCAAAAGTCGACTTATTGAGTAACGAAGTATCTGAATTACGTAAAGAAAATGCAGATCTCAAACTATACCTCTCCCACTGTAACAAAGTTTCTTACGCGCAAGCGACCACTTCCTTGAAGGGCAATATACCCCCTCCCTCCTTAGTGGTGCCGGTCGAGCGCGGCTCCGCTACTGCTTCGGACATGAGTTCCAGGAATCCCCCTCTCTTCCAGCGACAGCGCCCCGCCCGTAGGCTCAACCAAACCCCTTCTACCGTTNATTTTGACTACTTTGTCTTTTATTAAGACCATCAAATAATAATATCCATAAATCTATATCCATATATCTATTATTCATAATAATATCCTATTTAGTGTGCAAACAAGTTAATATTATGTGTTCAGGATTTCTCTCAAGAAAGTGATAAAAACAATTTAGAGTTTCAATGGCCCCTCTTAGTTCTTTTATATTAGGTTGATTTTTTTTTTTTTTTTTTTTTTTTCTAGGTAACATCACACCAACAGTTGAGCTGAACGCCCTTGCAATGAAACGTGGGGAACCCACTGAGTATACAAATATAGAAATTCCTCCTAATCCTCCTCACAGTTATAATTACAATCACCGAGGCATGTACACAGCGGTAAGTTTAATTAATATTTGTTTTTTGTATATATGTACTTTTTTAACCCAACTCAGGGGGCCTGGGTGGCCCGTAGGAACAAGCGATTGACTTTTGAATCATTAAAGTGAAACTATGATCCACATGGTTTGATATGATATCAAGATGTGGAGACATGGTTATAGACCAAGTACCACACCAATGTAATATTTGGTTCCTAACCTGGGTTAGTTCAATGGGCGAGTTAATGACCTGCAAATGAGAAATTAAGCTGTCAAATGCCCTTATCTCTCCAATATACCTGTTGGAGAGATAAGGACACATTTTTGATTTTGTGTCTGTCTGTAGTAAACATGTTTAAAAGTAAGTAAAGGTCGACCAAGAGGTCATGAACATGGGAGAAACTGAAAGCTTAGCTTCGTTTAAAGTCGGAACTTCCGAGTATTGCCAAAGTCAATACAGTCGGGTGCTAAGACAATACCCATTTCTATAGTTTGTATGACATGCGCAGTTATGTCAAATTTCACGAATAACATCAAGAAGGTTTCCATTTCCAATCTGTTAGGTTTCCGGGAACCCACTGAGTATACAAATATAGAAATTCCTCCTAATCCTCCTCACAGTTATAATTACAATCACCGAGGCATGTACACAGCGGTAAGTTTAATTAATATTTGTTTTTTGTATATATGTACTTTTTTAACCCAACTCAGGGGGCCTGGGTGGCCCGTAGGAACAAGCGATTGACTTTTGAATCATTAAAGTGAAACTATGATCCACATGGTTTGATATGATATCAAGATGTGGAGACATGGTTATAGACCAAGTACCACACCAATGTAATATTTGGTTCCTAACCTGGGTTAGTTCAATGGGCGAGTTAATGACCTGCAAATGAGAAATTAAGCTGTCAAATGCCCCAAAAATATAAGGATCCTTGGCTTTTGCCTACGGACCCTAAAAAAGTGTTTGTAGAAAAATCCTTTGGAAGAACATCAAGGATGAATTAAAAAAAAAAAAAAAAAAAAAAAAATCTGGATAGACTGCTAGTAGCAGTGGAAACTCCTTTAAGGGAAGCTAGAAGGATAGATGGCTTGATTTATAAAAGAATAACATGAATACCTTTAGGTACTATGAGTAAATGTAATTTTTTTTCCCACTGTTTTAGATTGAGCATCAATACAGACTAACGGACGAAGAAGGTCCCGCTCATAAGAAAAAGTTTACTGTAACATTAAGGCTAGGTAATGAAGAATACACAGATATTGGGCCCAGCATTAAGAAAGCTCAACATTCAGCTGCATCAGTGGCATTGCAGCATACTAACTATAGGCACCCACCTCCCAAAAATCTCAAACAGCAAAATCGACCTGGCAAAGGTATGTAAACTCTTTGCCGTATTTAGAATCTTGCAATGTTGAGTTAAATAAAAAAAAATACCTTCATGAGATAGGAGAATCAAAAGTTGGTCGTACATCCTTTCTCAGTGAGCTGCTTTTGTACTGTTCAAAATCTGTCTTTCTTGTCCCTCTTCAGCTAAACATATTAAAATACCTTAACTTTTATTATTTATATAAAATTATATGAATTTAAATAGATATGACCCATTAATTGATCATTAAAGTGTTCATTAAGTTGTGATGAGACATGTTGCACATTGAGTACATTTGTAAAGAAATCGATCCCTCCATTCTGTAACATATGCAAATGGCTGTAATAAATATAAATTGTTATTATAGTGTAAATATCTAATATAAATATTCGACGGTAGTAACAGACCCTAAAATTCTGATACAGTGTACTAAATTAATTTAATGCACGATAAGAATACTGCCGTTGGATAGCCTCTTTTCTCAAGATTCACCATACCTTGTTAAGTGTATCCCCTCTGTTACTTAAAACACAATTCTTTCATACATTTTTTTTTTCCTGTTCAGTAAAGAATTTATTATAAAGGCGGAAATACACATGTTAGTAAAAAAGCATGCCAGTGGCGAGTTACTAGCACGTCAGTAGCTGGCATGCTGCAGAGGCCATGTACATTTGCCAGTGAAACAGCATGCTAGTATCATCCGGATGATCGGTCCTATGCGAGCTACTAGCACATGACAATACACATTCCAGTCACAGTTCTAATTTTGAAACAGGCACACGTTTCTTGCTTTCTCTTAGCAGGAATAAAATAATGAAATAATTGTATTTGATTTAATTAATTTTGATAGTTTTATTAATTGTGTTTCAATGTACATTATGAATATATTGGGGCAGAATGAAATTAACCAGATTGTTCTGTTAATTGCAAAGAACTGTGTTTTTAAACATTTAAAAATAATAAAAAGACACAAAGAATGTGAGTAAAAGATTGGATAGCTAGAAGGGAATTAGGTATATGGAGCGAATCAATGCTTAATAAATGAAATGCAGTTCAGGGACGTCAATAAAGGAAAGGAAGGAAGGGTCCGCGAAAGGAAGGAACGCAACTAAAGACTGAAGGGCTGAGGGAGACTCATGCTAGCTACTAGTAAACTTGCGCTGGCAGGCCTGTTTACACGTGCCTTATCAGTTCCCCCACCCCTAGACTTGTGCCACTGGCAAGACAAAAATCAAACCTCGAGCGATTTACTCGCCTGCTTTTCACTCGCATGCTATTTGATGTATACACATGCCAGTAGCTCTCCTCTGCGAGCTANGTTCCAACCTGCGATTGTCCTCCAAACTGTTCCAACCTGTGATTGTCCTCCAAACTGTTCCAACCTGCGATTGTCCTCCAAACTGTTCCAACCTGCGATTGTCCTCCAAACTGTTCCCACCTGTGTAGGAATTGTTAGGGAACCCTTAACTGTACCGTCCAAACGATCCTCTGACAATATCAAGTGCTGGTTTGTATGACAGTTACATAATTGTCACACAAGAAAACAGGAAAGTTCCCTAACAGTTAGGTTACCTTGAATGTTTTTAATAAGGCGTGAATTATAGTCTTAAACCCGTTCCAACCTGACATGATTTTATTACAGTACAATGTTAGCGCATGCATATAAAAGCTGTCTTAAACTATTCCCCGACGATGTGCGGGACAATACAAAAGACGAATGGAAGGGTTGGAACAAACCTATACACATCAAATAAATAACATCCTTAATCATAATAATTGGAAAATATGTGGTATACACTGCATTAGTCTTTAGATCAAGAAGGTCCTAGTTCATGTTGATTGCTAAAATTCTCACTGGTTTGAAAAAATAATTTATTTTCTGTTGGCTTTGTTTGCATCTTATTTTTTCAGAATAACTAGCCAAGTGTAAGTGATCACTAGAGTTCGGATTTTGCATATTTGCATATTTTTTTTTATTGTCCCAATTGATTTTTCTTTACGAATTATGATGTTTAGAATGCACTAGGCCACTTTAAATTCAAATTTAAAATTGCATATTTTGCATATTTCGGGCATTATTGCATATAATTGCATATTTCCGGCATAAGTGCATATTATTGAATATTTTCGAATAAATATTCTACTTTTTGAGAGAAATTTCTACTAAGGTCCATATTTTATATCATGTTTCTAGTCAAACATATATTATCTAGGTACCAAAACCCTTTTGAATATTAGAATATTAGTCATTCACTGTGTAACTTTGCAAGTACGTGTCTTAAGCTTCTGCCAGGAGAGGGGGTTTACCCGTCACTACTGGTTGATACCCTAAGAAGGCTTGTTTTCTTGTTTTTCGACTTAATCCCGGACAAAGCTACCGCTGACGATTTATATATAGAGTGCTGCCCTTATTATCGGATTAAAATAACTTCGTTAACCAAATGAATGAACAACACGTGCATTAGAGTATTACACTAAGGTCAGAGGGCTTCGGAGATTCGGCAAGTTAGGCCATCCCAACCCAAAAGCTCAGAGATTGGCTTTTATTAAAGCTTACTTCAGGGACCTTCCAAATATAATTGAAAAACTGGGTCCGATTAGGGAAAGAGTTAGACAAAAAATGGACGCAGTTCTCCACCGTAATCCGGGCTGGACCACCGTGGAGAACGTCACCCGCATCCTGGAAGGGGCGGAGGGTAGAGACGAAATATAAGCTGACGTCGCTGCCCTAAAATATATTCCACTAGTGTCGTGCGACGTTGTATTGAGAGAACGTTTTCACGTTTAAAAATGGTTCTTTCCGACCGCAGACGAAATTTTAAGATTACAAATTTAGAGGAAGTCTNTACCCGTCACTACTGGTTGATACCCTAAGAAGGCTTGTTTTCTTGTTTTTCGACTTAATCCCGGACAAAGCTACCGCTGACGATTTATAGAGTGCTGCCCTTATTATCGGATTAAAATAACTTTGTTAACCAAATGAATGCATAACACGTGCATTAGAGTATTACACTAAGGTCAGAGGGCTTCGGAGATTCGGCAAATTAGGCCATCCCAAAAGCAAAGAGTGCCCTTAATTCAGAGATTGGCTTTTATTAAAGCTTACTTCAGGGACCTTCCAAATATAATTGAAAAACTGGGTCCGATTAGGGAAAGAGTTAGACAAAAAATGGACGCAGTTCTCCACTGTAATCCGGGCTGGACCACCGTGGAGAACGTCACCCGCATCCTGGAAGGGGCGGAGGGTAGAGACGAAATATAAGCTGTCGTCGCTGCCCTAAAATATATTCCACTAGTGTCGTGCGACGTTGTATTGAGAGAACGTTTTCACGTTTAAAAATGGTTCTTTCCGACCGCAGACGAAATTTTAAGATTACAAATTTAGAGAAAGTCTTAGTAGTTCAGACAAATTTTCTTACTGTTTCTTAAATTTAAGTAATTTATTAAAAATTCATTGTAAACTAATGATACATTTTCATTGTTTTTAAAATATAGCCAATACATATCTCTATTTTTGGTGGTTATTCTTGTGCATTCTACTGCCTAATCTTTAAATGCCAGCTTTTTGAGTATTTTAAGCCCTCTAAATTCACTGTACTTAGCACTATTCAATATTTATAGCTACCTATTGGAGTTTTTATATTAGTTTATAAAAAATAAATGCATTTTGAAGTGCATATTGGACTTATTAGGAATATTGCATATTGGAGTTATTAGGAATAAGTGCATATTGGAGAGCATATATTTGGGATAAGTGCATATTTGAGTGCATATATTAGGGATAAGTGCATATTTGAGTGCATATATTAGGGATAAGTGCATATTTTAGTGCATATATTTTTGGGATAAGTTGCATATATTATTTGCATATTTCGCAATTTTCATATTTCGCAATTTTCATATGCATATATTGAGGTTTTTAAGTGCATATCGATCCGAACTCTAGTCATCACATTATTCAGTGAACGTAATTAACAAAGCAATGTTTATAATTTTGTTTTGTATTGAGTTTTACTTCCTCCAGTGGTATTTATTAATTATTATAATTCAGTTAATGGTATCACTATGTCTGGGTCCCAAAGTGATAAAATTAAGCTAATTGTCTAAAAATGATTCTGTTTGACTGCAGCAGGTTTATACTTTTAGAGAAAAATTATCGTCTTACAGCAGCCTATTTGGCACTGGCCTAATATCTAGTGCAGGGGCAAGTTATTAGGGTCATAGATTGCACTTACTCCAATGGAAAGGGAAAGTGCAAGATATTAGTGTTTAATTTGCTCGTAGTTTATAAATATTTCACACTGATCATTTCTGATCCTGGCATCTGTAGATTGGGATAAATAAAGTGGTGGACTTACGTCTGTGTAGATTCATATATTGTCTAATAAGTCTTGATATTTCATGGGCCTGGTCAGTCTGTACTCGAGCTACTCTTTGCTGGAAAAGATTTCCGCACTTCATCTCGAGGTAGGTGATACCGGAGTCACCTCTAAGCTTGCGACTCGAAATCACCTCTTGGTAGGGCACAGTTGAGACTGGTTCATGTGTTGCCAAATCGAGGAAGTGAACACCCTGTCTGTTGAGGGCTAGGATCTGCTGGTCACCTCCTCGTTTTACTGCGAAGAAACTAGATCCAAACAGCATCCAACCACTTAGGATGTCTAAACATAACAGTTCAAAAATTAATAAAAAAATTATAATATAATAGTAGAAACTACTAAAATTTAAAGAAGGTATTGTCAGGAGTAGGAACTATGATTAAGATGTCTTTCCATTCTCAATTTTTCAGGTGTTTTTGAGGCGTTTTGATTTTAAGGTATTAAAGGCCCTCTCATGTGTTGTATTTGAGATTAACTCGATTCCCTTGATCTGAGATTGTGCTGATGTGTACATTATAGTCAATACTCTTATCTTCAGAGTGGATTTCACTTTTTTGTTTTACTATTATCTTTAGATAATTTATGTTTTATATTAGAGATTTTTAATTTATTATTATTATTATTTTTTTTTTAAACTTACCTAATACAATAAAGATATATGATAAAAATATAACAATAACTAAACAATTTTGTTGTTTAAAAAATAAAATATTTTACAGAATTTAAATACATAATCATTTTATACAATAAATATACTGAGCAAAGTCATTTTATGCTTTTATAATTCTTGTTTTCATCTTTGTTTATATTGTAAAGATGAGTGTGACAACTTATGCTTGAAATCGTCAAAAAATGTATGTCAAATAATGACGTAGTAATGTCTGCTCATTGATCATTGGATGCTCTCTCTGAAAAAAAAAAAAAAAAAAAAAAAAAAAAAAAAAAAAAAAAAAAAAAAAAAAAAAA
>KZ653005.1:96721-107693 GCA_001010745.2 Gerris buenoi
TCACTGGGAATCGATTCCTTCGATTCTGAAAAATCGAGAATCGCCCAGTACTACCACACCCCTGAAGATGCTTCCAGTAGTGGAAGCGAAATGTCGGACTTCATCCCCTTCGAGACACGGATTCCACCGGAAAACCAAGCTGTTTATATTACGAGTCTACCTGCGGAAGCCTACGCACCATAGATAATACCATTTAAATTAATGTATTTTGTTACGATTATTAATCTATAGCCGACAGTTGGCACTTTTTTGTTTGAAATTCCTCTACTCCTATGTCAATTAACCCTTATTTGGAGGGGCCAGTGTACAGAGTAAGCCAATGAGTTCTTAAGGGCTGTGATTCACAGGCTACCCCTTCATATGCCCAAAACCCCCTCTACTCTCTTAGGAACATTTCCCTGTAGTAATTGGACTAGCCCTCCCACTCAGTATTGCTTATGCCTTCTCTTGTTCAATTTTTTTTTTTTTTTTTGCGTGCATGTCAATTTGGAGAAATAAGTACGAAGTCTCTCCAATGATTGAGAGAAGATATTGTACGTCCTGAAGACTATCTGCGGGTTTTAAAAGAATTTTCTGATGAAGAAGCTCTCGGCGGTGTGGACAGTGCATCTCATATCGATATCGACGAATCTTAGTGCACTAAACAATCTGATCATGGCACTGAGTCAGAGGTAGAAGGAGTTTTGAAATTCTTCAATCTTCCAGGTCACATCAAGCTTCTCAAGACTTGCCAATCGATTCTACTGATGTTGAAGACGAAGTTAGTTATGGAGGTAAGGATGATTTTATTTTATTAAAACTATTTATAACACGAAAAAAGTAAGAGGTTGTGAAAGAACAATGTGAAATTTATAAGTGGAAGAGAACGCCCGTAGGGAGTAAGTTCTCGAGAACTCCCAGTAAAAATATATTGAAAACCATTCTTCCTTTTTCCAAACATTGTGATAATGTTATTGAGGAACTTTCTGCTTTCCTGCAAATCATTAATATTAGTATGATTGATTCTCTCGTAGAGCATACAAACATTTATCTTCAACAGAATAGCACTGATGACCTCAAAACAATCTAAAAGAAGCATGAGCGACACTGATAGAGCAGAAATATTAGCTTTTTGGGGGGGTATTTTATACTTATTGGGTTGGAAAAAAAAGTCCAAAATTAATCCTGAAGAAGCGTGGACAAAAGACGGCCCGGTATCAAAATTTTGCAGAGGATTATGGGGCTTAAACGATTTAAAAAACTTGTGTTCTGTTATCAAATTCGACAACAAAAATACAAGAGACACACACAGAAAAGTTAGGCTTAGTGAGGTTTTTTTTACTCTTTCAATAAAAACAGTCAACAAAATGTATACACTCGGTGACCAACTCACAATTGACGAGAAATTAGAGCCCTTCCGTGGGAGACGCTCCTTCATTCAATAAATGCCAAATAAGCCCGCGAAAAACGGATTGAGAATATTTACAGTTGTTGACTCGCGAACTTTCTATGCATTGAAGCCTGAAATTTATTTTGGCAGTAACTCCCCAAGACCTTACCATGCTTCTAATTTAGCCCTTAATATTGCCAAGCGGTTAGTGAATATGAGGGTTCAAACCGTAACTTGACTACTGACAACTGGTATACAAGTTACCCTAGCAAAATATCTTCTTACCAAAGGTATAACACTGTGGGCACGCTAAAGAAAGGCAAAAAATAAATTCCAAGTGAATTCCGGCCATTAAGAAAAAGAGAATTTTGGAAGTGTGCTTGGATATTTATGTGCAGAATGATAGTGAGAAAATCGGTGGATCTGAAGCAATAGTAGAGATTGATGAAAGTAAGTTCAGGAAGAGGCAGTATAACAGAGGCAAGTGCGTAGACAGAAAGTGGGTGTTCGGTGGAGTTCACCGCGGTTCGAATAAATGTTTTCTCAGAGTTAGTAAAAAGATAAACAAAGATACCCTCCTCGAGATAATTAAGGCCTCTGTTCTTCTTTTTTAATTTTTTTTTATGGAATAGTGTTGTAAGACCAGTGCTACTGTAAGGATGTGTGAAAGCTGGAGTACCAACAAAAATAATTTAGAAAAACTCAGTGTCACATTAAGGAGAATAGAGAATTCGATTGAATAATAGGAAAAGCAATAGGTGGATATGGAGAATATTATGTCTGTCTATGTCTTGATCAAAAGTAGTTTCAGTTTTACGGCAAATACTTTGAATCAGACCAAGGTTAAGCGATTGGGTCTCCTCTTAGTCTGATCATGGCAGAATTATTTTTGCACTATTTTGAAAAAGAGTTCATTATGAACAAAGACAAGAACCACTTATGCAGATGACAGCATTGCTTTATGGTGTGGTACTAACCGTCAGTTAGATCTTTTTTAAAAAATATTTGAATGAATTAGACCCAGATTTCAAGTTTACCATGGAAAAAGAAGAAAATGGTAAACTTAACTTCCTGGACATAAGGGTAAAGAGTCTGTGACCATCATGAGTTTAGTATTCATAGAAAAACCACACATACAGACCCTGTGATTCCTAAGAATTCAAACCTCGCATGGAGTCATAAATTAGCTGCTTTTAGATTAATGTGTTAGAGGGCTGCCACGGTACCCATGAATGAAGAAGATTTTCAAAAGGAACTACAGATAATCAAACAGATAGCAGTGGGCAATGGGTAGAGTGAACAAATGGTTGATGGAGTCATGAATATTGTTTTTAAAAAAGACAAGATGAAGTTAACCTTTGAATAGTGAGAGAGAAGAAATCTGTTAAGAAGTATAGGAAGGTGCTGTATGTAGGTAGGAATGAGCAGAAAGTATTATCTGAAATAGAAATCAAGCCGGCATCATATACTGGTAATACTATAAACATAAAAAGAAAAATTGCATTTAGTTTGATCTTTGGTGCAACTCTCATTTCTGTTAAGTTAATAGTTTGTTAACTTGTTATTTGTAAATAAAGAAAAGGTATTTGTTAAATAATTAAAAAAATAAATACAGTTGTTTGTCAGGCTCCATAAAGATTCCTTTTATCTAATATAATTGAGTACATAAGAGAGTATACACTCAATAATTTCAACATTTTATAAACTATTTTTAAAATAGCTTATTTCAATTTTTTTGCTCTCCTTTTTGGTTTCAAATTTTGTGTTATCATTTTTATATTTTGTGTTAAAAATTGTTGTTTCAATTGCTATAAAAAATTGTCCACATAAATCTGTTTTTGCTGAGCTCTTAGGACAAAATAATCATGTCCAGTGATAAAACATTGCATTTTATTGAACATTATCAAAGCTAAATATTTTATGGGATGTAAAAGACAAAAATTTCTCAAACAAACAAATATGTTTGGATGGTTATTATTTTATTATGCTTATTATTTAAAATAGAAAAATAGCAAAAGAGTTGAACCAATGTGGACACTTTGCTGGATGTGCCAACCCTTTATTCAATAGTGTATTGTATACAATGCTAAAAAATGAAACACAAGTTAAAAGGCATGTTAAATTAAAAGAGTAAGACAAAAACGCACAAGTGACCTAGACCTAGACGTGCCAACAGATAAACATACAAATAATAGGACCCTTGAAATGCAACGATGAAACTTAATCACAATTTAAAAAAGACTTAAAGTCATAACTTGAAGAACGAACACACTTTAAAAACCAATGAAGAAACTCAAATTCAATAAAAATGAACATTTATCCCAAAAGTAAAGATGATCCCTGGATGCAAGACAGAAAGTAGGCTTAAGATCCCAGAACTAGGAAAACTCAATAGGCCTTCATATCCATTTCATTAAGCTCTCTACAGGTTAAGGACTAAGGACACAATTAAGTACTAAATACTTGTAGTGTAGTAGTAGACATGGTATTGCACATAATCTGTTAATAGTCAGATCATTGTAGCTACGTAGAATTAGTATAATATTGAATCTTCCTGTTTCACATATCAGTCTTTGTACACATCTGGCATTTATCCATGAATTGCACTGAAATGTTGAAAGATTAGTTAGTTAGTAAAGTTTTGGTTCAGGCCTTCCACTACGTCAGTGTTCTCGGCCTGGCCAATGTTGAAAGAATCAGTTTTTAATTTTATAATTTCTTGACATTGTGTAAAAATAAGTAGCCTTACTGACAATGTACAAAGATGATACTAATCTATTTCAGTAAATAGATAGAAAAAATGGACCAAGTATTTTTTCGAAGTATAAAAAATCCTTGAAAATTAGAATATACATATTAAGTACCTATACCTAATAGCGAAGAAACAAAGCATTGCAATTTAAAACGACATTTGATTGATGTACTCAAAATCATTATCAAAACCAAATTAGTTCGTCTAAATTAGAGAATTACGGCAGAAGTGTCACTTCTCGATCCTCAAATTATTAAATAGTACCACACCGGTTTGAAGTCAAAAGTCTAAGATCAAAGTTTAAATAAGAACAGACGCATAGGCTTATCACAATGTATAAAGCAATATAATGTAGACAGATTTAGAATATTTTACTTCCCAGAGAAGAGATAATTAGCAAATATGTTCATGATAAAATGAACAAAGAGAATCAGAAATCAAACATGTCCAATGATCAAAAAGAAATATGTAACAACTCACACATCAAACTGATTTCTCGAACTTACAACGTAGAATTGATTATATTACGACGAAATAATAAAATGTTAAACAAAGTAACAGCAAATCTAGAATAAACAATAAATCCAAACCGAAATACAATTACATATATTCCAAATCCAACAATTATGATCAAACTTGAAGATAATTCAGAATTCCGATTGGAAAAAACTCGGTACTATTACACCTTACGACAAATCAAAACGTTTTAATATCAATTTAAAAGTAAACACTTATCTTTAAATAAAAAACAAACTGGGAACACAGAATAATCTCGGCATTAAATATTTATCAATGTTTATCAAAAGAAGACAAAATTAAAAAAAAAATGGATTTCGAACTACCGAACAGGGGGGTAGCACTCAATAAAATGGAATGGGGAATGGGGTTATAACTATAACCGTTACAACCTATAACCTTCGTGGGGATTTAGTGCGAGGAGCGACCGCTAGACTGCAGTGCCCTCCCCATTTTGGATCTTGTATTTATTTTTTTATAAATATGGTAAAAAATAATTATAATATTTTTTTGTAACTAGTAAACAAAAAATACTTTTTATTTAGGTATTATTTGTCTCAATTGCGATTTTTTTTTACTTGTATGGTTGGTACACCATGCTGACTGGTTCAAAAGCTTTTCCTTGTTTATTGCATTTGTTTTGATTTTGATTTGCTTGTTCATCTTGTTCTTGCTTCCTCTTGTAAGCTTTATTTCCTAATCAAATTCCTGTTTTTTTATTTTAATTTTCGCACTTTCTCAGTGATTACTTATAGTAATACCTTCAGGTATTTCAACATTCTTTCTAAAAATGGGTAGAAAGTGTGCTGTTCCTGGCTCTAGCTCTGTTGCTAGTGTTGGGTAAGTATTTATAGTTTAATTGCAAATTATTGATTTTAATTATTTATTAGGCCGATCGGATCGGCCACCAGAAGCTGAGCGGAGCGGAGCGTAGTTGACACCGCTTGTGAAAACGAATCCCATTGTTTTAAATGTAAGGGTGGCCACCGGTTGCGAAGCGGAGTGGAGTGGAGCGGAGCGGAGTTGTGCGGAGCCTAGCGACGCATCTCGACTCAGCTTTGACGGTCGGTTTTGGAAGCTGACTCCGCTTCCCCCTCCACCCACAACAATAATATTATTAAAAAATTAAATCAATAAAATTTTTATTAATTGATTAATACACTCTTGTAGATAAATGAACGAGAGATTAGATGGCTAATAAAATGTAGAAAATCACTATTTCATATGAGAAACGTTTAGACCAATTATTAATGTCATCTTCAGCCTTGTTTTATACTAAAATTCGAACATGCATAATTTATAGCATTAAATTAAATTAATTATAATTATTCATTGTAAATTTTGACAATACTTCTAATCTCACTGAAATTGAGTTTTAATAAGTGAAAAATATACTTACATCCGTCATTATTGTTTCATTATATAATATACTATTTGCATAAGAAAGGGTCTTAAATTAAAAAGTTTAACAGTGGCATGTTGGTATAACATACCGACATCGAAATAACCAGTAAATGGTAATATGTATAAAAATACAAATTAAAACGTTAAACAACACTAGTAACAATTTATAACATTCTAAAAAATATATAATAACAACAACTACAAAGACAATTATCAATAAGCTGTATTTATATGTGATCTTCATAACAACTATTCATAGAGGAGATTCATCTTATTATACAGTGGTTCTTAATTAAAACTTGATTTCAGTGGGATTAGAAGGATATGTCAAAATTTTTAATTAATTATTCATCTTTTAATTACCTTGAATTAATTTTATATATATGTTTCTCTGATTTTTTGAATAAAGCTGGACTGAATGACATTAATAATTGGTCGCAACGTTTATCAAATTAAATAGTGATTTTCTTTATTTTCTCTACCTTATTGGCCATCTAATTTCTCTTTCAATAATATAATGTGAAGGAGGAAAATAAATAGAGTATAAAAAAAAGTAATCAGTGCTGGCGTATTTAAAAAATCGGTCCGAGACAACTTTGACAAACTTTCTCATATACAAGTTCATAATTACTTAGCCCAATATTTTTCATTTATTAGTTTTAGAATTTTTTAATCAAAATCGTCGAAACCGTTTTCAAGAAATAATTTTTTTCACGTTTTTTTTTTTTTTTTTAGTTTTTTGGGGGGTAGCGCCTCCAAATTTGGAGCTAAAATTCATTTCTCGATTTCGCCTCGGGGTATGATTTTCTGAACATGTATGCCAAATTTTGTCAAAATCGGCCCAGCAGTTTAGGCTCTAGGCGTCTACACAGATGACAGACGACTGACAGACATTTTGTAAAAAAAACTTTTTTGGACTCAAGGGACCTCAAAACGTGAAAATCCATCAAAATCTTAAAATCGAATTTTCTCGTTATCACAATACTTTCTCTTTATATGAGAAAGTAAAAAACTTTCTACATAACAATAGATTTGATATTAAAAAATGGGTTTCAATTCGGCTGTTACAGCTCTCGGATAGTTTGTATCACATCCCGTTACATCATCTCTTATCTTATTTAGAAGTTTTGTGGACTAGTTTAGTTCACGCAAACGAAAACAGAGCGGAGTCAGCTTGACTCCGCTTCAGTCCGATCAACTACGCTCCGCTTTCGGTTGCCACACCCCTTGGACTCAGCTACTCAGCTACACTCCGGTCCGCTCCGCTCAGCTTCTATTGGCCGATCAGCCTTAGTATTAATCGTTATTGACGATTGCGAATACTAGTGAATAGTGAAACGTTAAGGGTAAATCTGCAGAGACCGGGGGCCTCTTACTTGAGAGGTTAGTTTTTATACTATTATCGCTGCCGTGCTTTTCGATAGATATATCTATATCAATTTTTAATAGCCACTTCACCGTTCTCTGCTCATTTTCTGAAGAAAAACAACCCTCCTGCATATAGACCAGGTAGAGGTCCAACTACAAGTACTAAAAACCAACCTATAAGGAGTAAAGAGTAGACCCTGGTCTCTACTGATTAGCCACGCTAAGATTATCCCTACCGATTAATACCTCTAAACTTTTCCTAGAATGATTTTTTGTTAACTTAAAGTATTCATTACCATACTTAATGTAATTTTCTTTTAGATTTCCCCATCCTTCTAAGGATGTCCATAAAAGATTTACTTCATGGCTGATCGCTATAAGAAATAATGATCTTGCGCAAATGACACCAATGGAAGTCTATCTTTCTAAGCCAATATGCAGAAGGTATTTTAGTGTAGATATGCATTCGTCCAAGGATCAATTTCGTTAAAAGGAACCGCAATTCCTTCTTTATTGCTACCAGGTTAGTATTTAATTTTAGTTTATTAATCAATTAGTTTATTAATAATTAATGATTAAACGTTGTTTAAAAGACTCCCTTTTTAATTTACTCTTGAGTAGTTGTACACACGTTAATCAATATAACTTACAATATTTGATGTAAACATTAAAAGAATGTTTGTGCTCGTGGTTTAACCTTGATGATATGTGTTTTAGCAAGATGACTTAACATATTTATTTCTAATCATCATTTGATTTGTTTTTACTTATCAAGTTACTGGTATTATTTTTCAGAGAGTAAAGGAACGGAGGGCCATCAGGTCAGCAGATAGAAATGCCAGGTCTCAGGTCTCAGTAGTCACTCCTCTTCTTTAGGTATAAAGTTGAACTTACAATTAGAAAAACTTACAATTTATCGGGGGTGTTAAATATTAGTTTTGGCTTTCATTGCTAAAATAAAGAAAATTTGATAATTGTTCTTAATGTCATATTTACATTTATATTAATAAATTTTCTTAACAAATAGTGCATTTTAACTGTTTTCTAACGAGATATTATAAGATAGAGGTGTCCTCTAAAGTCATTACTTGGCCGTTAACAGTAAAAAAAAAGGAGCTCTTTAGTTGCTAGTCAATCTTCAAATATTGGTGAGTTAGATCTTGTTTACAAGTATTTATTGAGAAGGTTACAGCTAGACTGAGAGCGAGAGTGGTGCCATCTCTTAGTGAAGAGGCGAACTATACAAAACAAAGTTACAATTTTAACATATTTAGTAAACATATTGAAAATTGGCATGTCCTGAGGAGGTCAACAGGAGAGGAAGTAAAAATAAAAGGAACATTGCTTTCAATTTAGGAGTTGAGCTACAAATGGTAAAGCACCAATATTGCCTTTATATTTGGTTTTCTGGATTTTTTTTATTTCCAATAATGGATTGAAAAGTTTGTGTTTTATGATTTGAGTAGTGAATAAAGAATAAGAAAACAAATTTAATATCATATATTACAACACTTTTTAACTCTACTTGTCATCATTAATTTAAAATTGTATTATTTATTTCAGCACAAATTAAAGAGAGATTTTAGAGTATGTTTAAAAATGTTAGGAGTAAAAATATAGATATTAGTGACCAAAGAAATTCTTTAAAAGGTCTGTTGAGTATTACCCAACAGACCTTTTAAAGAATTTCTTTGGAAACTAAAATACGAATTGAGGGTAATTCATAACTACTATATATTAGTGACTTGATTTTTCTTCTTTATATCAAAATAATGTATATGTTCTAGTTTACTTTTGATAATTGTTTAATTGAGGCAAACATTTAAATATTTATGTCTTTTGTTTTTCACTTAATAAAGTAGTTTAAACTTTGATATTGATAGTTACGTTAATATGCATTGTACTCAAATATTTGTTTTTCTCCTTTTTTCAGAAAGAAGAATGATTGGTCGCAAGCAGACTCATAAGAAAGAAACACGTAAGTTTGTTGTGTATATCTATTACTTAAGCTTTGATTTGTTAAAGCCATATCTTTAAAAATCAATTACTACACTATAATATTTGTGTGAAGCCAGGCCACAATGTACTTCCATGTAAAAATTGCTTATGAGCCTTGAAGAAAATATCCAAAATAATATTAATAATAACTATTTATAATTAATAAATCAAAACTATAGATTGAAAATTAAAAAAGTACAAGAAAGGGTTGATAATGTGAGTCCTCTCTTGGAAATGGAAAATTAAACTGCTTACACTTTGATTTTTTTTTTTTTTTTTTTTTTTTTTTTTTAGTTTCAAAAACTTAAAAAGCCATAATATGAATGGAATAATGCTTGAGAGAAAGAGCTTAAATTTATTTATTTTCCTATTTTGTTTCAAGACGAGTGAATATTCTAAAGGATGTAGGAGCTCGTTATGCATCCGACCCCGACCTAACTCCTAAGGCTAAATACCTTTTCAAACAGACTCAACTTTTGGAGGAAGATTCACACTTCCTCTAAGAAGCTTTGTGTTTTTAAGAAAATATTAAATTTTGCCAAGAGTTGTCTCAAATCAGGTCTTTCTAGAAATTCCTATGGTACCAACTCAGAGAGTCTGGTAAGAAAACCAAAGGTCACAAGTTTACATTAGATGACAAAATTTTGCCATTATCCCTTTTAAAGAGAAGTGGGAGAATGTACAATTACTTGTCCAATTCGTTTGTTTTGCCATCTCGGAGGACTCTTGTAAGAATTTGATCGTCATTGACATTTCAATCTGGCACTAATGATGACATGTTTAATCATCAGTCTGTGATAGTTGAGAACCAATAATTGTCTGAGATGGACAAGCTTTGTGTCCTTCTTTTTGATGAAATGAGTTTGACACCCCATCTCGACTACTATGTCCATAATGACATTATTGAAGGGTTTGAAGATTTAGGAGGTGGTTAAAGGCATATGTAAAAAATTTAAATAGCCTGTGGCCTTTGTTTTCCTTTCCTCCTCAGTGAAGATGTACAATTTGATTTCTTTGATCAAAGAAGTTGGGAGTGGGATTTTTTCCACTGGTCTGAAAGTTTTAGCAACAGTATGTGACCAAGGCTCCAGGGATGTTGCTGCTATAAACAAGCTTCGATGCAGCCAGGGAATTAACCTTTAATTAAAAAAGGTGGTAAGTATAAGGGTGAATATTTTATTATTGATAATGAAGAAGTAATCCCCTTATTTGACCCAACCCAATTGCTAAAGGTCATCAGAAATCTTTCTTTGGAGTAAAATTTGAGATTTTCTAAAGATAGAGTTAAGTATGAAGCTTCTTGGCGCCACATCCAACAAATATATGCGATAGATGTGAGCTTCAGCAGCAGCATGGTGGGAAGCTTACTGACATGTAGGACCATTATGTCCTTCCTAACAAAGTCAAGATAATGAAAGTTTCGTGCTGCACTTAAGTTTTAAGCCAAAGATTGGGTGTAATGATGTTAGGAATGAGGAATGGCAACCACATGTAAATTCATTTATAATATAAAATAATAATAGTACTCCTACAAAAGTTTTCAATTTTTTTTTTTTTTTTTTTTT
>KZ653006.1:39920-56858 GCA_001010745.2 Gerris buenoi
TTTTTTTATCTTATTGAATATGGTCAATGTTAATTTATAGGAGAGAAGCTGACAGACAAATCATATTGACATACTGATAATAATATTTTTTACTAGTAATGCAACTTTTGTAAAAAAATAAATAAAATCTATTTTAGCAAAAAAAATATATTATGTTATATTTTATATTATATAGCATACAAAGTGTAAAAGAAGGTTTTTAATAATGATAGGTACTTACCAGCTACAAAACTACTAAATTATTGTGGGTTTTTTTTGTTTTTTTTTAGCCCATCTTAGTTAAACATCAAAATTCGTCCCCACCAAACATATTGCCCCACTAAACAAAATTGTCCTTAGAAATCCTTGATACTTATATTTTGGTAATATAATTTTCAAAATGACATTTTGACCCCCGCCATTGTTTGTTTAAAGGGACCAAGATAATGCTAACTTGCCCAGAGCCCCGGAAATCCTCTCAGCGGCCCTGGGGAGATAGTTAGAAAGCGAATTTGAGATGAAGAATGAATGCGGTGCGTGTAATTAGGTTGTGGTGTGTAGTTTTCTTACTTACCATGGCGATCTCGAGGCTCACCGACAGTGTAGATAGGACTCCCACCCTACGTGAACTAACCAGTAAACTATTTTTTATTTATTTATTTTTTTTAATTCTATAAGAGCGTTTGGGGGCCGCATAAAAACCTTATGGGGGCCGCATGCGGTCTCGAGGCCGCAGGTTCCCCACCTCTGGTTTATACTGTTACTAATATATATACTGTTTATTTTATATATAATATTAAATATTCTTATAATTTGAAGAACGTATTTTAACGTTATTATGTATAAAAATCAAACTATTTCATATTTAAATATCTTTAAAANTTCTGTTATAGTTTGTGTTTACAAGTTAAAGTAAGGTTAGGTTCCATTAAGAACGGCTTACAGTTCTGTTATAGTTTGTGTTTACAAGTTAAAGTAAGGTTAGGTTCCATTAAGAACGGCTTACAGTTCTGTTATAGTTTGTGTTTACAAGTTAAAGTAAGGTTAGGTTCCATTAAGAACGGCTTACAGTTCTGTTATAGTTTGTGTTTACAAGTTAAAGTAAGGTTAGGTTCCATTAAGAACGGCTTACAGTTCTGTTATAGTTTGTGTTTACAAGTTAAAGTAAGGTTAGGTTCCATTAAGAACGGCTTACAGTTCTGTTATAGTTTGTGTTTACAAGTTAAAGTAAGGTTAGGTTCCATTAAGAACGGCTTACAGTTCTGTTATAGTTTGTGTTTACAAGTTAAAGTAAGGTTAGGTTCCATTAAGAACGGCTTACAGTTCTGTTATAGTTTGTGTTTACAAGTTAAAGTAAGGTTAGGTTCCATTAAGAACGGCTTACAGTTCTGTTATAGTTTGTGTTTACAAGTTAAAGTAAGGTTAGGTTCCATTAAGAACGGCTTACAGTTCTGTTATAGTTTGTGTTTACAAGTTAAAGTAAGGTTAGGTTCCATTAAGAACGGCTTACAGTTCTGTTATAGTTTGTGTTTACAAGTTAAAGTAAGGTTAGGTTCCATTAAGAACGGCTTACAGTTCTGTTATAGTTTGTGTTTACAAGTTAAAGTAAGGTTAGGTTCCATTAAGAACGGCTTACAGTTCTGTTATAGTTTGTGTTTACAAGTTAAAGTAAGGTTAGGTTCCATTAAGAACGGCTTACAGTTCTGTTATAGTTTGTGTTTACAAGTTAAAGTAAGGTTAGGTTCCATTAAGAACGGCTTACAGTTCTGTTATAGTTTGTGTTTACAAGTTAAAGTAAGGTTAGGTTCCATTAAGAACGGCTTACAGTTCTGTTATAGTTTGTGTTTACAAGTTAAAGTAAGGTTAGGTTCCATTAAGAACGGCTTACAGTTCTGTTATAGTTTGTGTTTACAAGTTAAAGTAAGGTTAGGTTCCATTAAGAACGGCTTACAGTTCTGTTATAGTTTGTGTTTACAAGTTAAAGTAAGGTTAGGTTCCATTAAGAACGGCTTACAGTTCTGTTATAGTTTGTGTTTACAAGTTAAAGTAAGGTTAGGTTCCATTAAGAACGGCTTACAGTTCTGTTATAGTTTGTGTTTACAAGTTAAAGTAAGGTTAGGTTCCATTAAGAACGGCTTACAGTTCTGTTATAGTTTGTGTTTACAAGTTAAAGTAAGGTTAGGTTCCATTAAGAACGGCTTACAGTTCTGTTATAGTTTGTGTTTACAAGTTAAAGTAAGGTTAGGTTCCATTAAGAACGGCTTACAGTTCTGTTATAGTTTGTGTTTACAAGTTAAAGTAAGGTTAGGTTCCATTAAGAACGTCTTACAGTTCTGTTATAGTTTGTATTTAAAAGTAAAGATAAGAAGGTTAAGTTCCATTAAGAACGTCTTACAGTTCTGTTGTAGTTTGTGCTTGCAAGTTAAAGATAAGGTATATATACCCCCACATAAGGTTAGATTTTATTGCGAAAGGTTTACGGTTCTATAGTTCTGTATTCTGTTATAGTTTGTTTTGATAAGCAAAATATTATTCTTATCTTCTAAGGCATGCAGTGGTGTAGTGGCAGAGTTGCCAGTGTGGGGACGCTAAATATATTTGTAAAATTAAAAGTAATGTCGTATTTATATGATTTCATATTATAATTTAAGATCAACTCCAATCGAGTTTACAAATGTTTGTAAAGTATTGTTTTACTATTGACATCAATCATTTTATACCAAATTAATATTTAGCAATATATCGGCTTCACGGAAAACCAATGTGGGAACGCCGATCCCAGGCGTCCTACTACACCACTGAAGGTATGTCATTTAATATTAAAAGTGTCAAACGAATAATTTGAGTCTTAAGATCTTATAATAAGTTAAACTTGCAGTTAAAACGTCAGGCAAAGGTTGATGAAAATATTATGTCAAATGCAATAAAATTAATTTAATTCGTCGCTTATAAACATGATGTATAAACATCTANAAGATCAAACTATTTCATATTTAAATATCTTTAAAAATAATAAAGGTTAATAGATTTCTAAATTAAGACTAACCCAAGTCAAATGTTCTATTGATTAGTAAATCTTTATTTAAAAATTTCAAGAATTCTTAAAGCAAGATTATTTCTATTTCACATTTAGGCATTCTAGAGACTTAAAATACGAAACTTAATACAGCTGATTATATTATGTTAAAGGTAGCGTTGTATTTCACAGTTTGGCGTGGTTACAACAAGCCAGAGATTAATAGCTAGGTATTATCAGGTAAGTAGGCATAGTACCTTGACCCCCCCTATATCCGAAGCCATGGCGTGCTATCGCAATACTCACGAGATCCTATCAAACTTTTACTACTGTTAGTTTACGCGTTAAAATTAATATCCTATATAAATAAAAAATTTGCTTTTATAACATTTGATACAGTTAAAATATATTTGAGAGTTAGAATCATAAGAAGGAATATAGAGGACGATTTAAGAGATGAAGATTCAATTCATCACAACTTTCTCTCAGGAAGAGCCTGGACACCATTAGTTATCGAGGGGATATACTTATGCAGAATTCATTATAAAAAAAGATAGAATAGCGCCCTATCCACTGTCGTTCTTTCCCGGCAGACTTCCTTTTTCTTGATCTCGAAGGAAAGCACGGCATGATTGATAATCATGTTCATTACCATCCACACAACCACTTTCCTGCACTCTTTCCTGTGATCCGCTCATTCCATCCTGCAGGCTTGTCGTGTGACTACAATCCCTTCGTTTGATGCCATAAACACAATCAAAAGAATATCTCTATCACATCCACATGTAACTTATCAGTTGATAAGTTACAAGAATGGAGAGGATGGCGCGACGGGATTATGTTGTAAGATTATAATCCTGTCGTTCTTTCCTCTTGAACCCCATACACTAACACTCTTTCTTGACGGAATCGGCTTTCCTTACGGAAAGAACGACAGTGGATAGGGCGCTAATGAATTGATTAAACATAGATTTAGAAAAACTGGTAGAGAACACACTTAAACAGAATTTCGTGGTTTTTGACAAGTACTACACCTCGAAGAGCTTAGCTATGGGATTATGGGGTCGCCCCTGAGCCCTTTACTTGCAGATTTGTTTATGAACCATATTGAGAGTAGCATCTTCAACACTAATAATAAACTCCTCAAAAACATTGTCTATTGGTACAGATACGTCGATAACATTATTTGCCTCTGGATAGGCACTGCGATAGATTATTACACTAATTTTTATCAATAGTACCTAAACTCCATTCACCCAAAAATTAAATTCACCCTAGAAGCAGAGATACATTTCTGATATTTTGGTTCACAAATATTGAACGACAGCCACAGGCAGACACGGATTCAAAATACTGTCCCCTGATGTCTGAAACGGATTTCTGTGATAGGAAGGTAGAACATTTAGGAGATGTAGGGTTTGTTCCAACCACACTTCCAACTATGTATATACTAGTTAGAAACTGTCCAACGCAAGCGCATCGGACAAAATTAAACGCCTTTTGCTAATGCGCATGCGTCGGACTGTCGGACAGTTTCAAACTAGTTTGAAGTGTGGTTGGAACAAACCCATCATATCTCATGTCGTTCTTCAGAACGATCACATATCTTCCGTTATCTTCAGTAAGCTCGGAAGCAATAACAAATTACATTACAAATGAGTAGCCTTCTAACCTATAAGGTCCCACAGAGTTCAGACGATTTACTTAATTTTTTGTTATGATAATTATCTGTAACTGGGTTTTATGTGTCTTGTCTTTAAAAACAATTAATAAATGTTATTTTAATTCTATTTACATAAAAGTAATCAACAGCGCAACAGCTTGTTGACGGCTTGGGCTATTATGTCAATATATTAGTTAATTAATTATACAACCGATATATTAACAACATTTACAGGCTTAGAGGCCGAAAAATTTTGATGATCATACAGCTGAAACGTAACCACATTGCAACGCGTACTAAGAAATTGCGCACAATAAATAATAATAATTACAATACAATCTAATCAAAAGAAATAATGTCAACACCTGCTAATAACATGGTTAGTTTGGATGGAATTGTTTACAACTTCAGCTAATAGTTGAAATTCAGTTGCGATAAGATTTGAGTTCAGTTTGTTTACTTATTCAGGCTGTTATCAGTACAGTTGGCCTTTTTAGATAAGTTCTCGACCTGTTCAAGTTACACGGAACAAGTCTTGTAAAGTGTCAACCAAACAATGAGGGCGGTACTTCATTACTTAGCTTCTATCAGCCTGCTCTAGTTTTTTTTTAATTTACTATTTTTTATTTCGCACAAAATAAACGTAATTATATAAAGTATAATTTTTAATTGGTTAATGTATTTCTAGTTATTGCGTATCATAAGGATTAGGATGATNATTGATACACAGTATAACGTCATTGATACACAGTATAACGTCATTGATACACAGTATAACGTCATTGATACACAGTATAACGTCATTGATACACAGTATAACGTCATTGATACACAGTATAACGTCATTGATACACAGTATAACGTCATTGATACACAGTATAACGTCATTGATACACAGTATAACGTCATTGATACACAGTATAACGTCATTGATACACAGTATAACGTCATTGATACACAGTATAACGTCATTGATACACAGTATAACGTCATTGATACACAGTATAACGTCATTGATACACAGTATAACGTCATTGATACACAGTATAACGTCATTGATACACAGTATAACGTCATTGATACACAGTATAACGTCATTGATACACAGTATAACGTCATTGATACACAGTATAACGTCATTGATACACAGTATAACGTCATTGATACACAGTATAACGTCATTGATACACAGTATAACGTCATTGATACACAGTATAACGTCATTGATACACAGTATAACGTCATTGATACACAGTATAACGTCATTGATACACAGTATAACGTCATTGATACACAGTATAACGTCATTGATACACAGTATAACGTCATTGATACACAGTATAACGTCATTGATACACAGTATAACGTCATTGATACACAGTATAACGTCATTGATACACAGTATAACGTCATTGATACACAGTATAACGTCATTGATACACAGTATAACGTCATTGATACACAGTATAACGTCATTGATACACAGTATAACGTCATTGATACACAGTATAACGTCATTGATACACAGTATAACGTCATTGATACACAGTATAACGTCATTGATACACAGTATAACGTCATTGATACACAGTATAACGTCATTGATACACAGTATAACGTCATTGATACACAGTATAACGTCATTGATACACAGTATAACGTCATTGATACACAGTATAACGTCATTGATACACAGTATAACGTCATTGATACACAGTATAACGTCATTGATACACAGTATAACGTCATTGATACACAGTATAACGTCATTGATACACAGTATAACGTCATTGATACACAGTATAACGTCATTGATACACAGTATAACGTCATTGATACACAGTATAACGTCATTGATACACAGTATAACGTCATTGATACACAGTATAACGTCATTGATACACAGTATAACGTCATTGATACACAGTATAACGTCATTGATACACAGTATAACGTCATTGATACACAGTATAACGTCATTGATACACAGTATAACGTCATTGATACACAGTATAACGTCATTGATACACAGTATAACGTCATTGATACACAGTATAACGTCATTGATACACAGTATAACGTCATTGATACACAGTATAACGTCATTGATACACAGTATAACGTCATTGATACACAGTATAACGTCATTGATACACAGTATAACGTCATTGATACACAGTATAACGTCATTGATACACAGTATAACGTCATTGATACACAGTATAACGTCATTGATACACAGTATAACGTCATTGATACACAGTATAACGTCATTGATACACAGTATAACGTCATTGATACACAGTATAACGTCATTGATACACAGTATAACGTCATTGATACACAGTATAACGTCATTGATACACAGTATAACGTCATTGATACACAGTATAACGTCATTGATACACAGTACAACGTCATTTTACACCAGTAAATCAGTAACAGTAGGAACTGTATAGTTCCATCGTCTAAAATGCCTTCCACAGAATCTTCGTTACTGAAGAATAACAATAACACACATACTAACAGTTAAAGAAAAAAACAATGGTAACATTAATTAAAACTTAGAACTAATTAATAAAAACTTAATCAATTAACTTTAAATAATTAAAGCTTAAGAATATCTCTAGAGAGAGGAATCTCTAAAGTTTATTTTTTTCTCATTTCCCAATGTATCTGTGATATTCTTAATAATTTTTAATTAAGGATACTATTGTTATATTTTTCGGTACCTGTTAGTATTTGTGTGTTATTGTTCATCTTCAGTACTCGAAGATTTATTGGAAGGCATTTTAGACGATGGAACTATACAGTTCCTACTATTACCTGTTGTATTACCTGTTGTTGTACGTTGTACCTAACTCACTCAAGTTTTAAATTGCAAGGCTTAAGAATGGCCGCGGCTAGGCCGAAACGCTGCCAATCTAAAAAAAAAGTTGATTAAATAAAACCTTTCTATTGTACAGTGATAGTGATAAATCATCTGAAAAAAATGAACAATTTTCAACTGGAATTATTTAGTTTTGGAATTATTTATTTATTTATTTATTTATTTTTTTTTTGTCTTACTAAGATTTCGAGTTCGGTACTTCATTACTTAGCTTCTATCAGCCTGCTCTAGTTTTTTTTTAATTTACTATTTTTTATTTCGCACAAAATAAACGTAATTATATAAAGTATAATTTTTAATTGGTTAATGTATTTCTAGTTATTGCGTATCATAAGGATTAGAATGATATATGTTTTATTGATAATTATAATAAATAACATTGAATAACAACACTATAGACGGATTGATGTAGAAATAAGTTCACAATTTTTGCTACCGAGCTTACCGAAGGTAACAAGAGCTATGTGATCTTTTTAAAGAACGAAAATATTTTATGTCTCCGATTTCAAAAATTCATAGACAGACAGGCCCCGATTTACCAATGGGCAGACTGGGCAATTGCCCAGGGCGGCAATTTCTGGGGGGCGGAAAATTATCGGACAATTTTATTTTTATTATTTCCAGAACAACTATAAAAAAAAACCAAACGACACAACTAACTTGCGTAGGCCACGCATTTTTCCGAAGTTGTTACTGAGTTTGCTAAGAAAATATGAAGAAAAAGGTCCACGAAGTTATGTTAACTTGAATTTTTCTAGAAAAGTATAGGAAATGATTATATTAACAGGCTATTTATTTACTTACTGTAATTCATTTCATCAAAAATTTGGCTTTTTCTTAATTTAATGTTCCTTACTTTTCCAAAATGTTTATTTCATACACGAACTGTGGACAAATCTAAAGGTAATATTTTTAATTTTCATGTCTAAGTATCTATTTCGTGTATTTTCTGTTTGGTATTAAAAGTTATGACTATTTTGATTTTTTTGATGTTTATTTATATAAAAAAAAAGATTTTACTAGCCCACATTGGTTAACCCTAAAATACTATTCAGTAATCACAAATATCTTAGTCCTTTTTTGTGGTAGGGGGGCGGCTACAAGAGGTTTTGCCCAGGGCTTACCAGCNCACTTGAGGAATGAAGGCCCGTCTCAAACTAGAACCGAATCGTGCGACTTTTGATCGTATGTTGGCGGACGACTTCGCTAAACTCGTCCGACGAACGTACGACTAAAGTATTTTTTTTGAATAGGGAGTGAAGTTAAAATTGAGTTTATGTATAGGTGAGTGACCCCCCATTCATACAATCAAAATGTTCGTAATACAAAAAAATAAAATATTAAATCAAATTTACGGCAAACGCACTTGCGCTAACAACGTCTCCAATAAATATGCCAAATTTGAAAGCTCAAGTTGTACTACCGAGTCGTCTGTAGTCGGCAGACGAAAAGGTTCTCTGGTGGAACTAATTTCTGCCTTGGAATTTCTGAAATCGGAGACATAAACATTTTTCGTTCTTCACAACGATCACATTCTTAGCCTTCGTTAAGCTCGGAAGCAATAATAGGTTATTTAGGTCATCTTTTGTTTTATTTGTGTTATCTTTTGTTTTATCTGGTCTTATAGTTGTGCTCTCTTTTTTCGTGTTCTTCTTAGTTAAGCATAGCGCTCTAAAGTCGATCTTTCATGTATTTTGTTTTTCATTGACATGAATAAATTCGGACAAATGTTTCAATCAAAGCTGATAAGAATTAAATATTAAATCATAACATATATTTTCACACGATATATTATACTTGTGGTATAAGTCTTAGTTTAGAACATATAAGTATGTAAAAGGTCTGAGATAATTCATGCTAAAGTAGAGAGCAGTAGATCTTTATTTAGTATTTTAACTATTATGTAATACCCAGAGTTCCGTCATACACCTCATACTCAGTAAAGGATTAGTATATTTAAAAGGGAGGTAGAAAGTAATAGAAATGCTTTAGGGCTTTCACAGCCAAAGATAAACAAAAGTAAAATCTCATTATAAAGACCCTTGTGTTATCATAAGGTTAACTTACAATTAAAACAGAAGCCAGATCTGATGATTATTGTGTTTACAAGTGTATAAGATGAGATTAATTTCAGAAAGTACAGAATAGCTTTCATTCAGAACTTCCAACAGTTTTTTTCTGATACAACAAAAATAATTAGTTATTTTAAAGCATAATGTTAACTGTTAACTACAAAAGTTGTAAGGGCGAATACAGTTAAAAGGAGTTCTGAAATTCATCGTGCTTGCATCTTTCACTCAGAACTCTCAATGGTTTTATATTTTTTTCTGATATGTGAAAGACGTATAATGGTGATAAAATGTTAACAGATCTGAAAACAGTGCTGATATTATTTTCAAAATTAATCTTATATAAGTAAGCCTTCATTCAGAACTCTCAAAATTTTGCTACAGTTTGTGTTTACAAGTTAAAGTAAGGTTAGGTTCCATTAAGAATGGCTTACACTTCTGTCATAGTTTGTGTTTACAAGTTAAAGTAAGGTTAGGTTCCATTAAGAACGGCTTACAGTTCTGTTATAGTTTGTGTTTACAAGTTAAAGTAAGGTTAGGTTCCATTAAGAACGGCTTACAGTTCTGTTATAGTTTGTGTTTACAAGTTAAAGTAAGGTTAGGTTCCATTAAGAACGGCTTACAGTTCTGTTATAGTTTGTGTTTACAAGTTAAAGTAAGGTTAGGTTCCATTAAGAACGGCTTACAGTTCTGTTATAGTTTGTGTTTACAAGTTAAAGTAAGGTTAGGTTCCATTAAGAACGGCTTACAGTTCTGTTATAGTTTGTGTTTACAAGTTAAAGTAAGGTTAGGTTCCATTAAGAACGGCTTACAGTTCTGTTATAGTTTGTGTTTACAAGTNAGTTGGGTATCAAATGAAAGCTGCTGAAGAGTAGGACACAAATATATATTTGCTTTTTTAAAGTTTGCATTCCTTATTGGTTTATTACTGATAAAAAACATTGTGACCCCCCGGGGAATCGAACCCGGACTCTTGAGATCGAAGACCAGAAATCATAATTACATAATGGGTATGCTTACTCATCTACAAAACCCTAAAAAGTACTTGGGGCAAGTACTTCCCTGTGATTTTTTTATTTTATCAATAACATCAAACCAGATAAGAATCAAAATTCAAAGTTACAGTACCATTGCTGGTATAAAGTGGCGACGTTTGGGCCGAAAATAGGATACTAAGAGGAATGCTCTAGGTCCTAGGTGTAGTATTAAAGACATAACAATGTTCCAATCCTCTATTCCTGTGGAAGCCAAAAGTAATCTGATTTCGTCACCAGGTAACGCCTCAATCAATGGAAGATTGAATGCACCTAGTCTCCTACTACTTCCTCCGCAGTACAAGAGTACTTTAGTCTACAATAGGGACAGTGTTAGTGAATAGATCTCTCTATTCTACTCTAAAAATAGACCACTTCAAAATGCTATACATACGAGTTTAGAAAATAAATAAAAGTACAAAAAATACTTCACAAGGAACAAAGAACTTCGTTTGCATACTTGATTGATTTCAGTACAGGATGATTACAAGACGTAAGAAACATCCATACATTAATGAATGCGTCATCATTTGAGAGGGTTTTGGGCTAATTCGGATTGTACGTGACCCAGCAATTTTTTTCGAGTTGGACCTCTACCTGGTTTATATACAGGAGGGTTGTTTTTCTTCAGAAAATGAGCGGGAGCACCGCGTAGCGGCTATTAAAAATTCAAGTGTACACAAAATAAGGGTTTTTAATTTAATATACAGGATTTTATGATCATATAATCACTTAAGACATATCTAAGTTTCTGGCATATGTCGCAACTTGTTAATCGATTTTTTTTACCTTTTCCATTTAAGCTGTGTCGAAGATATCATTAGGTTGATTCCTTGAAAGAGGTTTACGAATGGGAAAAAGAATTAAACAATGCTATAGACTCAAGACATCAGAGAAAACAATAGATGATAATTATGACATAACAAAGAATAAAAAGAATGGGGAAGGTTATGAGTTCGATCACTGAAGGGAATTGTCATAAAAATTATTCATAAAGTAATTTAACCTACTCAAATGTTCAATGCGTTGAATATAATGAATGAGAAACCATCTCCTCGGAAATTCGTAAACCTTGAATGAATGATGACACAGTAGGTACTTTACACGTGTATTGACTATTAAACACGTGGGATAATCTTATGAATTTTTTTCCCACAACATGTTGCAACTTGAGTTTTAAAAAGTCCCAAAAAAACTACTACTAATAGTCCAGGAGATAGCGTGCAAAAAACTGTTAAGACATATCTAAGTTTCTGGCATATGTCGCAACTTGTTAATCGATTTTTTTGTAAGGTTAGGTTCCATTAAGAACGGCTTACAGTTCTGTTATAGTTTGTGTTTACAAGTTAAAGTAAGGTTAGGTTCCATTAAGAACGTCTTACAGTTCTGTTATAGTTTGTGTTTACAAGTTAAAGTAAGGTTAGGTTCCATTAAGAACGGCTTACAGTTCTGTTATAGTTTGTGTTTACAAGTTAAAGTAAGGTTAGGTTCCATTAAGAACGGCTTACAGTTCTGTTATAGTTTGTGTTTACAAGTTAAAGTAAGGTTAGGTTCCATTAAGAACGGCTTACAGTTCTGTTATAGTTTGTGTTTACAAGTTAAAGTAAGGTTAGGTTCCATTAAGAACGGCTTACAGTTCTGTTATAGTTTGTGTTTACAAGTTAAAGTAAGGTTAGGTTCCATTAAGAACGGCTTACAGTTCTGTTATAGTTTGTGTTTACAAGTTAAAGTAAGGTTAGGTTCCATTAAGAACGGCTTACAGTTCTGTTATAGTTTGTGTTTACAAGTTAAAGTAAGGTTAGGTTCCATTAAGAACGGCTTACAGTTCTGTTATAGTTTGTGTTTACAAGTTAAAGTAAGGTTAGGTTCCATTAAGAACGNAATTAACATTTGCCTGCCTCGGCTTCGCCTTGTCAGTCAACATGTAATTTTCCTGCCTCGGCTTCGCCTTGTCAGTCAATATGTAAATTTCCTGCCTCGGCTTCGCCTCTGTAGTAAATTTGTTTAGCCTACCCTCGCCTTTGGCTCGGAGCTAAAACATAAAAATTGTCAGCAAAATACCATTTTGCTGCCTAGTTACATAAATAACTATTGTTTACATTCTGATTGATTTCAGTACAGGATTATTACAAGACGTAAGAAACATCTACGAGTATACATCAATGAATGCGTGATCATTAGAGAGGATTTTCTTTAACTTTTGTTATAAAAGAACTTCAATGATCTTAATTTACAACCATAACGTTCTTTAAAATGTTTATTCACTTAGCAGTTTTAATTTTTAATCATTTAAAAAGTTTATGTTTTAATTTAAGCTTTTTTTTTTAAGCTTTTTTTTTTTTTCATAACGTTCACTTTTTTTAAAATTTATTACTACATGTCATGCCTGTTGAAAATTTGTATGTGACAAGCTATATTAATAGAAATAATATAAATGCAAAATGGTTCTGCATAAAATATGAATTTAATAAAGTCGAAAAACACATGAAACTACCATTAAATAAATTAAACACCCACGCAAATGAAAAAAAAAATGTAACTCCCACGATAACCAGATAAGAACAGTGTTGTGCTTGAAAAATGTAAAAGTTTAACTGAATAATTTAAATTCTTTGACATGCTATAAGAGAAAATAATAATTGCACTGGATTTTCACATAAATACTTATACTTCATATAGTCATTAAGACTCTAACGCCCTTTGAGGTTAGGAAAAAACAGTAAAATTAAAATTATACTGGTTCTAAGCAAGATATAAAAAATCTGGCACTTCTTTAGATGGTTACTCCCCTTATTAAGAAAACAAAGGGGAGTAACCATCTAAAGAAGGTTTACGGAGTATTCTTCTTTAGATTGTTACTCCCCTTATAAAAACATAATTGTGATNAAATAATAAATTCGTCAAAAAAATGAAAGAGAGAGAGCAATGCATTCGGAAACGTCGGAACCGTTTTGATAAATAATTTGTTCCATGTTTATTCCCATTATGGGGCGTCCCATAACTGGTGCTAAAATTCAGTTCTCGATTTCGCCACGAGATATCATTTTTCTCTAAACAGTATGCCAAATTTCGTCAAAATCGGTTCAGTAGTTTAGGCTCAGTTCAGGCGTGTGCACAGACAGGTGACAGACACCAGACAGGCATTTTTTTGAAAGAATAGAAAGATAGAAATCCCGTAAATTTAAAATTTAATCTATAACATGAACATGGACATTTCAAACACAATTTAGATTTAACCAAACATTTTTGTTCAGTATTAGAAGTAAATTTTTGTCTAATCTATTATTTAGAATGTTTCAAAAATAAATATTAAGTGACACTTAAGTTCTAGAATGCATTGCTCTCTTTAATTTTTTGACGAATTTATTATTTCAGGATTAAGAAATGTTTAAGGGAAAATTAAACTGACTAATTGAAAAAAAAAAATATATATTGCTACGTGCAATTAGGCAACTTTTTGGGCCATGCCATGTTTACTGACCTTTCGTAGAGTACAATAATGACGCTAAGGCAACCACATTTATTTCAATAAAAATAAATGTTTGATTCGCAGGTCTTTAAATAGATATAATACAATTAATCTGTAAAAATGTTACACTTTGGACGAGTCTCGAATCGCAAACTTCGTTACACGATTTCACTATATGAAACAAATTCACTCTCCCGCCGCCAAAGAAGTTTCACTTCAAAATAGTACATTACGCGTCGAGTGTGGAAAGTAGCATTTTGCATGCGAGTGTGGAGTTTACACCCGAGCGATAGCGAGGGTAGTAAAAACCACACGAGCAATGCAAAATGCCGTTTTCGCACGAGTTGCGTACCGTACTTTATCTACGATTGTTAGATTTTAATAATAAATGCAGAAAAAAATAATAAACTTCCTGTATGTAAGCTCGTATTTCAGTATTTCTCTTTTGATAAAGATGACATCAATTCGTTAGTTGTATTTTGTGCCGAATTAATTATTTCGGAAGGCGTATTATTCTCCTCATATTCTTCATAATCACTTAAATCACTCATTGATTTTCACAAAAAAACTCGATACAAACAGTTACTTTTATTAAATAAACATCAAATTAGTTATGTTAAATGTAAACAAACTCGCTAATCGTGTGTAAAGTTGAGAATTCTTCTTCTTTAAGTCACTAGAGTGGAAAAAAAGAGGAATTGTTCAAAACAATGTGACACGCATGCGCAATTAATACAGGTGTATAAAGAATCACTTTCTACGAATCTAAACAGAGATGTAATGTTTATATTACGTATCAATCGTAGATAAAAGTTCTTTACAATTATCTTTACTTTTATGGCAATGCGATATGTGCGTTGTTGAATGTTTGAAAAGTTAAATATTTTTTAGGTTGATTGAAGTGTATTAATGTGTGACGCTTAGTTAAAAATTTTTGAGTAGGTTGTACATGATGGCAGTCATCTGACGAGAGGTATAAATTAGAAAGATGTTCCGTGGGAACTGGGAACGGTAATTCTGCGTGTGGAGTGGTCAAGGGAGTCATATTCACAACGCCCCTGGGACTCTGATGGTTAGAACTAATTGCTAACCGGACTGGTACAACCCACTCTTGCGCCTCTGGGCACTATTGTCCCCATCATGGGCAATTCGGATGCGAGTTGTACAATTGAGAAGGTCACCGACCTTTCAACTTGTAAATTTGGACAGGTCACGGTTTTCTGTTTATTACCTGTTCTTTTATAACAATTACAAATGGATATTATTCGTGTAATAAAAAAAGCGATAGAACTTTGGGTATTAATAGACCAAGTTTAACACTTTGCACTTGTTACTGTCTGTCTGTGAAAAATGAGGTAACGGCGCAGGAAAGTTAAAAAAATGTGGTAAGGAACCAATGATATAGCTCAGGATTTTAAAATCCTCAGCACTAAAGACTAAATTAACTAAATTATGATTTAACTGAGCTTTTGATTTTTGCTTCCGAACTTACCAAAGGTAACGAAAGCATTGTCCTAGCACAAACGTCCGAGCACATTTAATATTGCTCAAAATTAAACTATGCATCGCGTGGCTCTATCACTGAAGCGAGCATAATTGAGTAAATATTAGATAGTTAACCATAATGAGTTGATATTTAAAGAATATGCTAGTAATAGATAACCGTGCAGTGGGGGAGAAGGGTTATTTAACTATTTCTTAACACTTCTACACGTCCCGGACATTCCACTTCAATTATTATAAAATGTATCACTACACAAAAACTACTGCATGTATCAAGTTATTTTACATGCAGGTTTCAATTATGCATTAGACGAGGTATATGCAGTTTTATAAAAATCGTTACGTTAGAACGTAAGATATCGGTAAACAGTTGTTTTCTTTATTTTAAACGTTTAGGTCCGCTTTAATAGTTTTAACAATCTTTATTAATTCATAGCGGTGTCGCTGCTTACTACAAAATGTTATTTGAAAAAAAAAAAAAAAAGTTCGTCTCAGTTAAAAGTCTAAAGTTAAAATTTTTTCCCGACCTAAAATTCAGACTACGTTATCCAACGAACTCGTCCTAATTGGTAAAATGAACATGTGTACCTACCAAATCTCATCAAAATCGGACAACTTTTACTCAAGTTATTGTCGCACGTTTCAGACAGACAGACGGGATGCATAGTTTGTTGAATGTAAGAAGTTCGCTTACGCTCGCTTCAATTATTTGAGCAGATCGACAACAGCAGGGTATTAGAAGGTGATTGCTAATTATTTCTCGATGCAGGTATTTCGTTCCAGTCACTCACAAGGAAATCAAATCTCAAATCTAGAATAGTGTCGCCACTTGGGCATCGCCTCAAATTTTATATCGTTTCTGGGATCTTCAAAGAAATGAGTGCATTCTTGAATTAATAAGAGGCATTTACACTTAGAATAAGACGGGTAATAAGACAGCACACAGTTGAGGTGGGGACGAAATGTGAGCAGAAAATGACAGTTTTTTAAGGACACCGAAATAAAGAGCAAGGGAAGAGTAAGTAATTGTAGCTATAAATTGGTGATTTTAAGGCCCGTTTACACGGTGATAGTTCTTCCACGATAGAACTATCACGTCAGTCTACGTCATACAACTATCGCCGAGGTGTGCAGTCTACACGGTGAGAGTTAAAATACGTAAAAACTTGTAGTCTTGCACTCAACGTTATAACCACATAATACATTTTTGACTAGGATAAGGAAATAAAGCATTTAATATATTATAATTTTAAATTATAACACACACACAACAAAAGGAAAACGAAAAAAAAAAAAAAATCTGGATAAAAAAAAT
>KZ653006.1:90362-103272 GCA_001010745.2 Gerris buenoi
TTGTATTTGCATCATCCCATAAATTTGTGGATCGTACGAAAATCGTTTAGTTGTGACTATACTCGTACTGTTAAAAACAAACAAAACAGGAAACCTAACAGATTGGAAACCTTCTTGTTGTTATTTGTGAGATTTGACATAACTGCGGATTTCATACAAAGTAAAATAGCACCCGACTATACTGACTTCGGCAATGCTCGGAAGTTCCGACTATAAACGAAGCTAAGCTTTCAGTTTCTACCGTGTTCATGACTTCTTGGTCGACCTCTAGTGCACCATGGGTAATAGCTATTGTTTGTAAATATAAAAGTTTTACCTACAAATTCACGCAATTTAAACACCTTAAACTGATATTTTCTTACTTGATTTATAAAAATAACAATTCTTATACTAAATATATACGTTTAGTTTGTTTTTAATTTAAAGACTTTGTAGGATAACCTAAAGAAACCTTCCCGAAAAAAGTAAACAAAACTGCTAAAAAAACAACATAATACTTAAAATTTACCTAAAAAATACCTTTTAAGTTGGTATGACTGTTTTATTACTCCCAAGTTATTAGCAATGTAAAGTCTACTTACAGTACAATTCGTAGATAAAAAACTTTAAGACAATTCGCTAACAGAACCTCTGACACAGTTAACGTCATATCACTTTGTTTGCACCAAACCGATAGCTGTGGCGAACAGAAATTAGGAATTAAAGTATAACCACATTGGTCTTATTAATATCTTTCTATTTTAGTTTTACCTGATAAAAATGGCATAGGTAGAAAACAGCGAACGTGGCAAAAAGAAGAGCGGAATGCTTTTAAAAAGGGCTAGCTTGAAGATTCTTTTTGCCACGTTCACTGTTTTGAACTCATGCCGTTTTAATCAGGTAAAACTGCAGTAGAAGGATATTAACTTGAGCAATGTGGTAATAATTTCATGGCAATCACAGATTTTTTAGAAATTTTTGGGATGTTTGTAAACCCCTTACGTAGATTGCTGAATGAACTAAAAAACACACCATTGTTACCATTGTCGAGATGATGCTGATTGTCAAGATGATGATCAGAGTTGTTCATGATGTCATCAAGTTGATGATCGCTGCTCAAGTCAGAGTTAGATGTCGGGGAGTGACGGCCGTTAGAGGCCAGTCTCAATCCTTCCATCCTACTACTCTCAATCTGTCACTCCTCCATCAGCTGAAACAAACCAAAAAATTTATTAAACACTTTAGTTCCAGAAGCACAAAACAAGTAGAACTTAATGAGATTATGATAATTTGTAAAAAAGGATATATTAGGTTTGTTCCATCTACACTTCAAACTGGTTTGAAACTGTCCGACGCAAGCGCATCGGACCACACTTGAACGTTTTTTTGCTAATGCACATGCGTCGTACAGTTTGAAACTAGTTTGAAGTGTGGTTGGAACAAACCTATTGTAATTTGTAAGTTACAATAGGGTTATTCATGAGTTATATTTTAACGAGTTAAATGTAAGAAATTGAAAATTGTGAAGGACCTTAAGACCTTAATCAGGATAATGGTAATATTATTTTTTATCTCCAGTAGGGAGAAAAAGTTATGATTATGGATTAGTTTAGAGTTAGAGGGACTAAAGTAAGTATTTTCTTCCCTGAACTCAAAAAGTAGGGAGAAAAAGTAAAAGCTGGTAGAAAATGTAAAACTAGGGAGAAAAATAAGGATAGCCAACTTAATTATTTTATAAATAGTAGAGAGTGAATGGCTAATGTAGTGAAGTTGAAATCAGGTTGTCGACACTGCTTTTTCGACCTTATTTGTAATCAGCGCTAATCATTGTTTAAACCTGCATCTAAATAACCTTCTAAGTTGAGTTTAATTGCAATTCTTATTTGTGTTATTAATATTTAATCTATTATATATCTGCTATTAGGAGTGCTAACAATTATTATCATTTATTAAAATAATAAATAAAAACTGGGCAATGGATGATGCGTTTTTCTCCCAATGGAGATAAACTATTGTGTGTACCTCGGGAGTAAAGTGCTGTAATTCCCCACGCGATAATTATCTCCCTCGGCTGAGTCTAATTCCTTCGGCTTCGCCTTAGGAACCAACTTATTCGCTCAGGGAATAATGGCTTAATTTACTCCCTGGGAGCATAAATAATGATTGGGATCACTTTGCACTTCTACTGCAGTGATAGAAGTTAGGCTACGAGGACGATCCGCTTGTTACCGCTTTGTTACCATCCCCGTGGTAGAGAGCTTCAGCAATCACTGTACAGAATAATACCGAAGCAGAAGCAAGTGATTATTACTGAGATGTGAGAGATGTGATTATTTCTGAGCCATGTAAATCAGAGTGTCGTGGCGCGAGATTGAACCCTCGACCTTGTGCTGCTCTCGATTCATTGATGACCAACCAGAAGAGATGAATGATTTAAGCCGCACAAGGTCACGCTGGNTTGATTTTTCAAAACTTAAATTATGACATAAATTAGTTTCTATCCAAGCAGGGCTGAACCCCAGAAGATGAAATTTTAATTCAAATTTTTTTTGTCTTTTTCACCTATTCATGCGTCGATCCGGGGACACACTGTATATTTATAATTACATTAATTAAAATTAAATATATATTATGCGTAACACTATCCCAGTAGAGCGATCAAAATCATCTATTCAAATAATATATGTATTAAATATATAGATGTTTGTAAAAGGCATAATTTTATTAGGGAAGTAAAACAATCAGTTGGTTCACCTTTATCATAAGCAGCTGATTGGGCTATTATCACTTCAAAGTGTAAACAATGCAGTGCATTCCCAGTGTGTAAAATCTCTGCTTTGGGCTTTTGTATATTGTTTGCTTCCTGTATTAACATGTTTGATAGTTCGGTGAACTGCTGTTGAGGAATGATTATAGTGATGAAGAATGAAGGCAGGATGTTGACGCAATTTGGGACATTAGTTACATTCTTCCCTGGTATTAAGAATCCTGTTTAATTTTAATTATATACAAAATTGCATCTACTTGATTTTTCAAAACTTAAATTATGACATAAATTAGTTTCTATCCAAGCAGGGCTGAACCCCAGAAGATGAAATTTTAATTCAAATTTTTTTTGTCTCTTTCACCTATTCATGCGTCGATCCGGGGACACACTGTATATAATTCAATCGTAACTTGTTAATTCAGTTTTTAAATTTATCGATCTATGTATAATTAATCAGACTTTAAGAGCGGTGAAAGAACAATGAAAAAAAGTGGTGACCGAATTTAAAAGCCCTAAAAAACCAACAATTTTGTTATCACTAAGTTAATTATGGTATGCAATATGCAACTCTATAATTAAAACTTTCAAAATATCGTTATCAATTCTAAGATATCATTACCTAAATTATTTTACGTATTACGTCAAACACCAGATGTTCTTTCTGATTGGTGTAAATATCAGTATTACATCATCAGAGAGAGAATTCTATTGTTGTATAAACCCTATAGTACTTAAAAATATATAACAAACTAAATTAATTAACTCTTAAAATGCTTATAATTAGCTATTTTTTAATGTATTAAGTTCAACGCTTCGCCTTAGGAACCAACTTATTCGCTCAGGGAATAATGGCTTAATTTACTCCCTGGGAGCATAAATAATGATTGGGATCACTTTGCACTTCTACTGCAGTGATAGAAGTTAGGCTACGAGGACGATCCGCTTGTTACCGCTTTGTTACCATCCCCGTGGTAGAGAGCTTCAGCAATCACTGTACAGAATAATACCGAAGCAGAAGCAAGTGATTATTACTGAGATGTGAGAGATGTGATTATTTCTGAGCCATGTAAATCAGAGTGTCGTGGCGCGAGATTGAACCCTCGACCTTGTGCTGCTCTCGATTCATTGATGACCAACCAGAAGAGATGAATGATTTAAGCCGCACAAGGTCACGCTGGCAATTTCACATTAATTTTACTATAATACATCACCTCTTTGGGGATTAGAAATAGAACCATCACCAGGTATGTCATCATTTAAACCTCAAACACGTAACTTAAACCAGAGTTAAAAATACGCTAATCACTCCATCAATTTCATTGTCATGATGCAATTTTGTATATAATTAAAATTAAACAGGATTCTTAATACCAGGGAAGAATGTAACTAATGTCCCAAATTGCGTCAACATCCTGTTGGGATGTTAGGTCCTGTTGTGTTTTTTTATAGGGGGAGTAACAATCTTAAGAAGTACCACCTTTTTTTCTATGTACAATGTTGAACTTAATACATTAAAAAATAGCTAATTATAAGCATTTTAAGAGTTAATTAATTTAGTTTGTTATATATTTTTAAGTACTATAGGGTTTATACAACAATAGAATTCTCTCTCTGATGATGTAATACTGATATTTACACCAATCAGAAAGAACATCTGGTGTTTGACGTAATACGTAAAATAATTTAGGTAATGATATCTTAGAATTGATAACGATATTTTGAAAGTTTTAATTATAGAGTTGCATATTGCATACCATAATTAACTTAGTGATAACAAAATTGTTGGTTTTTTAGGGCTTTTAAATTCGGTCACCACTTTTTTTCATTGTTCTTTCACCGCTCTTAAAGTCTGATTAATTATACATAGATCGATAAATTTAAAAACTGAATTAACAAGTTACGATTGAATTATATACAGTGTGTCCCCGGATCGACGCATGAATAGGTGAAAGAGACAAAAAAAATTTGAATTAAAATTTCATCTTCTGGGGTTCAGCCCTGCTTGGATAGAAACTAATTTATGTCATAATTTAAGTTTTGAAAAATCAAGTAGATGCAATTTTGTATATAATTAAAATTAAACAGGATTCTTAATACCAGGGAAGAATGTAACTAATGTCCCAAATTGCGTCAACATCCTGCCTTCATTCTTCATCACTATAATCATTCCTCAACAGCAGTTCACCGAACTATCAAACATGTTAATACAGGAAGCAAACAATATACAAAAGCCCAAAGCAGAGATTTTACACACTGGGAATGCACTGCATTGTTTACACTTTGAAGTGATAATAGCCCAATCAGCTGCTTATGATAAAGGTGAACCAACTGATTGTTTTACTTCCCTAATAAAATTATGCCTTTTACAAACATCTATATATTTAATACATATATTATTTGAATAGATGATTTTGATCGCTCTACTGGGATAGTGTTACGCATAATATATATTTAATTTTAATTAATGTAATTATAAATATACAGTGTGTCCCCGGATCGACGCATGAATAGGTGAAAAAGACAAAAAAAATTTGAATTAAAATTTCATCTTCTGGGGTTCAGCCCTGCTTGGATAGAAACTAATTTATGTCATAATTTAAGTTTTGAAAAATCAAGTATGTCTTGGAAATTGACATAATAGTTATTTTTCCCACTAGTAAAGTGCTTCTTCTCTAGGAGATACGACAAAATGTTATTAGAAAAAGTTGTTCAGAAAGAAAAACTGAGTAAGAATACAAAATTTGAAAACGCTCCGCCTACTTTGATATATTGCATTATTTACCGTTTTTTGAATTGTTGAAGATATTAAAAAATTCCGAGAGGAAAAGTTCTTACAAAATTGATAAATTATGCAAGTTCAAACAAATTTTAGTTTACTTTCAATGACTGTTAAGAAATACTTTCATTGTCTGTTAAGAAATTTAAATATTTATTATAAGAAATAAGAATAATAACAATAACAAAACAAATAATTCACGATTAAATTTAATTTTTTACTAACATAATAATATTCATAGTGGTATTTGCGAAATTTGAAACCAATTTTATGGCACAGAAAACACCACTAAAATTATTATTTTTAACTTCATATTTTTAACAGCACAATAGGCATACTATGGAGTGGTAAATAATGCAATATATCAAAGTAGGCGGAGCGTTTTCAAATTTTGTATTCTTACTCAGTTTTTCTCTCTGAACAACTTTTTCTAATAACATTTTGTCGTATCTCCTAGAGAAGAAGCACTTTACTAGTGGGAAAAATAACTATTATGTCAATTTCCAAGACATACTTGATTTTTCAAAACTTAAATTATGACATAAATTAGTTTCTATCCAAGCAGGGCTGAACCCCAGAAGATGAAATTTTAATTCAAATTTTTTTTGTCTCTTTCACCTATTCATGCGTCGATCCGGGGACACACTGTATATAATTCAATCGTAACTTGTTAATTCAGTTTTTAAATTTATCGATCTATGTATAATTAATCAGACTTTAAGAGCGGTGAAAGAACAATGAAAAAAAGTGGTGACCGAATTTAATAGCCCTAAAAAACCAACAATTTTGTTATCACTAAGTTAATTATGGTATGCAATATGCAACTCTATAATTAAAACTTTCAAAATATCGTTATCAATTCTAAGATATCATTACCTAAATTATTTTACGTATTACGTCAAACACCAGATGTTCTTTCTGATTGGTGTAAATATCAGTATTACATCATCAGAGAGAGAATTCTATTGTTGTATAAACCCTATAGTACTTAAAAATATATAACAAACTAAATTAATTAACTCTTAAAATGCTTATAATTAGCTATTTTTTAATGTATTAAGTTCAACATTGTACATAGAAAAAAAGGTGGTACTTCTTAAGATTGTTACTCCCCCTATAAAAAAACAGGGGAGTAACTAATCTAGCTAGAAGGTTTACAGGAAGTTATTCTTTAGAATGTTACTCCCCTTAACAAAACAGAAGTGTGATATCCCTTTGTCTCAAAGTACATTTGACTAAACATCTCTTTTTCTTAATAGTTATTCTGTCAAAGTCATTTTTATTCTAAAACAACATAGTGGAGTAAATAATCTAAATAAGTACGAAAAAGGTTACAATATCTCAAATTGTAACGACCGAACCTTAAAAAAGTTACCATTACTTTTAATAGTAGGAATTACTAAAAAAAAAAAAAAAATGATTCCAGACCAAAATATCTGACATTGATAAGATAAGACCATAACTCTAACTTGAGAATTTCGTATCATAAATATTGCATCATAAACAATAAATAAATTAAAAATTTAAAAAAAAAAATTGCTCATTATCGTGAACATAAGAAAAATTATTTTTGACATTTTGAGAAGAGAAGGTTGTACAAATTATCATTAAATAAATGTGTAAATGTGAATAAATAAAAAACAGTCTGTGATAATAAGATATTATAAAAAATAATTCATTATTATTTTAGTTGTTTTTTTTTTGTTTTTTTTTACTTATAGTTTAAGCAATAAATCGTATTGATGTTGTTTACATGTAATTAATTTGTCTGTAGGTTGTATTCGAAACTCCGTTTATGATTTATTTTTTAAAAAAATAATCATAATTCACTGCGAATAAGCTAAAAGGTTTCGTAGTATTTAACGCATATTAATTTTTTTTTTTTTTTGTTTTGGTTTTTTAAATGTAATAAACCATAAATCAAAATGGGAACTTTGATGAAGTTCTTTTTATTTTGTAATGATCTGGTACAGCTGTTATTATTTTGTCAGGTTCGACAATTCAAGGTCATTTACATGTTTGCACCTAGCAACAAAATTCACTAGAGAGAGAGGAGAAAAATCTCACTAAACAGAGAACTGTGAGATGGATCATTGAACCTTGAAGCTGGTTCATCCCATCAGTGTCTAAGTTGATATGATATTTTTAATTTTCTATGTTTCTTATTATGAATGAATAGTATTTTCTATAATATATTAATTCTTCCATCTTCCATTTATTTATAAATCAATCTTTTTAGTTACTGGAATATAAATATAGGTGCATATACTAATACTAATAACAATAACACAATTACAATTAGAACTTATTTACGCTGACAGCGTAGAAAAATCGAAGTTAAGAGTCAATAAATGATATATTATTCTACTAATGTCATATTTGTATCGTCTCTTTTTAATTACCTCATTGACATGAACATGTAATTTGGCTAAGAAAAAAGTCGAAATTTTCGTTTCTGTCACGCAAACAATGACATGAAATATTACTACGTTCACACATCGTTTTGAAAGCGTTTCGGATCCAATTCGTTTTAAAAACGATCCGCGTTCTTACAACAAAAAATACAGGTGATCGAAATATTTGTTTTCGATATTTCATAACGGTGACGTCACGAGTAAAACCTTCTTTCTTGTTACCTAATAAGTCCGCGTATTTTTACTTTTTTATTTACAAGCTATTAAAAGTTTTTACAGGTTCTTTATAGTTTTAACTTTTGTTTAATAACGTTTTTGAAGTTTAAAAAAAGAAACGGAAGCTCACGAAAGTAAAGAACTTGAAAAGTGGAAAAGAGTAAAATAACCTGATATCTCGATCCCCTCCGCGACCTGTTCACACGAGCGTTTTGAATTCCGATTCCCCGATCCGATCACGTATTTTTGGTGGAGCGGATCTAAACCGATACGATCCGTCGATCTCCGTTCATATAGCGTTTTGAACTAGCGGATCGTTTTCACAACCGTTTCCAAAACGATGTGAACGTAGTATATGTGACGACGAAGATAAGATATAACAGGAGGAATGGTTTTCTCTTACGAACTGTATAAATGTAGGTAAAATACAATCCTTTTAAATACGAATTTAACGATAAAATCCGTTTTACCGGGAAAAATCGAATTCCTGAGAAAATTGCTTATACACAGACTGAGAATAGAAGTTTTTTAGAGATAAATTTTGATCAAATGTTCAATAATAGTTAAATGTATCTATACTAAAACTCGAAAACTAATAACTACTAACTAGTTAGTGTTAATAAATGGTAAACACTGGGCTAAGCAATTATGAAATCGAATCTGAGAAAGTTTGTATGATGGATCGATATCTGGCTATTTTTTAACCAATTCTACATCTTCCATGCTCTATTATTTCTCTTGTTATTTCATCCGTAGCCATAAGATTGCCATAAAGGGAGAGCAGCTAAAGCAAGTGGATAATAATTCCATGTATCTGGGAGTGAAAATAAGCAGGAATTAGGAACAGAACTTGGTAATCAGTAGCCGAATTACTGCAGCCGGAAGGATGTTCACAGTAAACCAAATGTAATAAACCATAAATCAAAATGGGAACTTTGATGAAGTTCTTTTTATTTTGTAATGATCTGGTACAGCTGTTATTATTTTGTCAGGTTCGACAATTCAAGGTCATTTACATGTTTGCACCTAGCAACAAAATTCACTAGAGAGAGAGGAGAAAAATCTCACTAAACAGAGAACTGTGAGATGGATCATTGAACCTTGAAGCTGGTTCATCCCATCAGTGTCTAAGTTGATATGATATTTTTAATTTTCTATGTTTCTTATTATGAATGAATAGTATTTTCTATAATATATTAATTCTTCCATCTTCCATTTATTTATAAATCAATCTTTTTAGTTACTGGAATATAAATATAGGTGCATATACTAATACTAATAACAATAACACAATTACAATTAGAACTTATTTACGCTGACAGCGTAGAAAAATCGAAGTTAAGAGTCAATAAATGATATATTATTCTACTNAATAATAGTTAAATGTATCTATACGAAAACTCGAAAACTAATAACTACTAACTAATTAACTTAATAAATGGTAAACATAGGGTTAAGTAATTATGAACTCGAATCTGAGAAAGTTTGTATGTTGGACCGATATCTGACTATTTTTTTTCACCAATTCTACATCTTACATGCTCTATTATTTCTCCTGGGCATTTCATCCGTAGCCATAAGATAGCCATAAAGGGAGAGCAGCTAAAGCAAGTGGGACAATTTCAAGTATCTAGGAGTGAAAATTAGCAGGGATTAGGAAACAGAACTTGGTAATCAGTAGCCGAATTACTGCAGCCGGAAGGATGTTCACAGTAAACCACAAGTACCTCAGAAACCAAGAAATTTCCAGCAATACTAAAATGGCGGTGTATAAGTCCACGTATGTACCTATGACCTATTCTAAGCTATGGCTCTTAATCCTGGGCACCCACAAGCAAACTAGAAAGTAGAGTGCAAGCTCAGGAGATGAGATACCTGCGATCTGTAGCTGGGAAAATCAGAAGAGACAGAGTGAGGAATCAGGTAATCAGAGGTAACCTTAGGACCACACCTATAATTCAGGTAGTCAATGTAAATAGATTAAGATGGTTTGGGCATGTGCGAAGACTGGGAGAGGAGCGTTTCCCTCGACAAGCTCTGGAGGTACGCATTGACGACCAACGCCCCAGAGGAAGAAGAGTTACCTAGAAAGATAACCTCTCAAACATCTTCAGGGAGAAAGGAATCACCTGGTCTCAAGCTGTGACCAAATCACAGGATAGAAATTAATTTTTAAATTTAAAAAAAAATCATATGCATCGATTTTTACGACTTCAAAAGAACATCCATGACAAATTAGAATAAAAATCGAACGAGTTTGTTCGTAACTGCATAACGAACATATTTGCAGATGAAATGCCAAACAGTCTATAGGCTGTAGATGATTAAAACATTAGAACTCGCTACGCTTGGTCAACTATTGGTAACTCGTCGAGTTGTTTTTTTTATTTTTTACAAATTAGTTTAAAAAAGTCATTACTGGAGTTGGCTAAGAGATAGAAGATGGTTTTGGAAGAGATGAGTTATGAGGGCTGGAATGATTCGACTGGTCAGTTAGGTTGACCGGGTGATCTTTTAGCTTTAGTTCGGTTCCAACATTCATTAGCCTGGCCGGCTTCTTCGCAAAGCAATAGAGGGGGCTACGCCAGAGAATAATTTGAGTTTGCAACGCCTCGCCATTTTACCCATCGAAAGATTCCCTTCTGACTTGTTCCTTTTGAAGTTTTATATGTTAAGGCTTCGCTTTCAGCTTAGTATATAAGAGATCCCAATATACCAGAGGAGATATTTGAACCGAAGCTACTTCTTATAAATTCAAAACGCTGCGAGTGCGTTGGACAGTTTAATTTAACTCCTATATAATAGCCTTTATACTCCCTTCCTATATTTTCATCGAATCATCTTATAAAATCTTTTTCGATTGGATTTTTTTTTAAATTATAACACCACAAGTTGAAGTATAGTTATATAACTAACGCCTTTAGTATCAAATCATAGATCATTCTCGTTCAATATTAAATTATTAAAAGCAATATTCAGTTCACATCCTACCGTTATCTTTATACAAAAATCAAAATACCCGTTTTAATTGGCGTGAAAAAAGTAATATCCCTAATTGTTTTTTTCTTTATTATTACTTACATAATGTATAATCGAATTTAAAAAATTTATCATTTTTGTATACTCTTATAAGAATTTTGTTTATTACTATTTTGATAATCAATTTTATTTGCTCTTCTATTTTATTTTTTATTTATTTATTTATTTATTTTTTTTTGTACATATTATTAAAATCGAACAATTGTAGATAAAACACGGTACGCAACTCGTGCGAAAACGGCATTTTGCATTGCTCGTGTGGTTTTACTACCCTCGCTATCACCCGGGTGCAAACTCCACACTCGCATGCAAAATGCTACTTTCCNACCCAACCAAAAGAACCCCTCTTCGAACCAGGCCAAACGGTGTACGTCAAAGTTAACCCTGTTTCAAATAAAGGTACGGGCGTATTAGGAGCATTCCAACCCCGATGGAAGGGCCCGTATACTGTCACGCAGCGAAAAGGAGCAGGAACCTACCTAGTCGTGAACAGCGAGGAACAAATCCTTCAACACGCCGACAGACTTCGACCGGCGCACACTCTCACGGACTACGAGCTTCTCGAGTTGGCTTCAGAAGAAGACCAAAACTTAAAACAGTTATAACGTCAATAACTTATCTTAAATCATTTATTTATTTTTTTTTTGTACATATACTCTTTTACGATTTTTGATTTATTATATGGACTTGATTATCAATTTTATTTGCTCTTCTAATTTTTTTTTTTTTTTTTTTATGATTTCGTAGATCATTCTCGAAACCCTTATGCTGAGGGTGATGTGTCTGTCTGTCCGTCTCTCTTTGGTTCATATCTCCCGAACCGTTCATGCTAGAGAGTTGAAATTTGAAATATTGGCGTAACTTTTTGACCCACACATAGGGAAAATATATAGAAGTTAAACATTTAATATGCGCATACGCAATGCGCAAACATGTGCTAAGCTCTAAATGTTATATATTATTATTTATTTATTTTTTTTCAATTTTCAAGAGAGGTATTAAATGAAAGCTCCTGAAGAATAGATTAGAAAAAGATGTAACATTTTATGAGTATTGTTTTTTTAGCGCCAAAGTTCCACCACAAAAAAGTGGAGTGAACCACCCTATAAAGCATTTTATTACCATTTGGTCCGCTAGGAGCTCTGATATCATTTAATATAGAATTTAGGAAGTCTATAGGGCAGCACTTCTATACTCATAAAGTGTAAAACCAATAAATAAAAATAAAGCTAAAAAAACAATAATAAATAAAGTGTAAAACCAATCTACCTCCTACTACATTCTTACTTCCTGGCACGATATTTAAAAAGGCCATATTTTTTCGTGACGGAAATTTCAAATCTTAAAAAAAAAAATCTCTAAGCCCATGTAACAACAATTGTTTTAGAACGTTTACGCTAGAAAATGTCATGCTGATGCTTACTGCAGTACAATATCTTACTGTATATCATGGGCGTCGTCTGCAGTTATTTAATGGGGGAGGGGGATCTATGGCGGGGGGTCCGGGTCCTCCCCCGGAAATTTTTGAAAATATGAACTCTCAAAACAGCGGTTTTATGCATTTCTGAGGTGAAATTGAATATGAGGTGATAAGATAATTTGCACACATCCCAAATTTACCCCCTCTTAAATGAAAATATGACTAAACTGTAAGTAACAACAATGACCCCGTATCCATTACTTGTACCCCGTACCCCTGTGTACCAAAATTTATATTTC
>KZ653007.1:843-11517 GCA_001010745.2 Gerris buenoi
TGATGAAAAAATACTCATGTTTCCGCCGCTGTAGCTCGTTACACAATAGAGTTACAAAAAAAATGTTCATATAAAAAATGTCGGTAATTTTGTCTAGATTAATTTTGTACTGAACATGTTTTCCCGTAGGATCAACAGTTTAGGAGTTATAGTGAAAAAACCCAATTTTCGTACCTTTGAAGGGGGGGCGCGGGGCGCGCCGACCCCCCCTGAGGTCGAAAACTTGGATTTTTAATCAGGGCCCAGACCTTAGTAACATATATCAAAATCGCTTCTACCTCACTTTTTGCACGGTAAGGCCCTTTTTTTCTCCCTATTGACTGGACTAAATACCATTATATCCTTTAAATTAGATTTGTTTTTATTTATTTTCAATTTTTTTAGTTGCTACTATGAATAGTCAAGCACAGAACTAAAACCTTGGTAAATAATTATAACAACGATTAAGCAAATAAACTACTTGTGAGTGAAGACTCATATAAAAAGGGTTTTGTTGGTATTGCAAACATGAAATTAGTTAAAATAAAGGGAGGAGGGGGAAACGCAAGATATTATTGAAAGAGATAAAGAAAGTATTACAAAGGCAAACCAATTTTTTTTTTTTTTTTTTTTTTTGGGAAACATTTTTGTCCTGATAAAAAAAAGCTTGTTAAAAGACATCACGAACTTTAAGCTTAGGAAAGGGTATCATCAGTGATTGGTCAAAGTGCTTTTTAAGGTTTTTGGTAGAACGTTTTATTTTTATTTAAATTGACAATTGAAGTAATTAATTCAAGAAGGAATAAATATAAATGTTGAAAGTGAGGAAAAAGTGAATAGATTCAACTTTGCACCTCTTTATTGAACTACCCACACATTAAACCTTAATAGAGCTTGAAAAGTAAAAAAAAGGAGGACCACTATGACGCCCAATAGTTTCAATATTGACATACTCTTCAATTTATTTCCTCTCAAATGACAATTCCAATATATAAATATTGACACTACATATTAAAAGAGTTCACTTCATAAAACTGAATGCTCTTACCAAAAAAAGTAACTCTATTTTTGTTTTGAACACCCCTAGTAATTAAGTGTAAACATTTTTCTTCATTAAAAACAGACTAAATTTACATTAAAAATGAATAATTAAGTTTTAAATAAGATAAATATCTCACATATATTAAAATAATTATAAAAAAAGAAAGTTTTTTTTTCTCACATAATTAATCGAAATTTTTTGTGTCCCCCCCCCTCCTTTCCCTTTCTAATTTTGTTTCACAATACCAACGAAACCCTTTTTACGTGAGTTCACGCCTTACCAATTTATTTAAATATTAAAACAATCAAAATACTAATACAATTTTTCACAAAATTTTATTTAGTAATTTAAAATTTATTTTAGTGCAGTATTAATTTATTTGAATTAAATTTATTATTAAACAACATAAACTACAATAAAACTAAATCTGCGAGCTGTAGATGGCGTACAGGGTGGTCCAAAAGTCTCCCCTCCCCCTTAACTTTTTAATGGTTAGAGATAAATTAATAAAACTTGGGGGATCCGTACCATGTAAAGGGAAGTTTGTTTTCATGCAACCGGCACGTTGCCCCCCGGCCTCCAAACTTCAAAATTTCAAATTGAAGTGTATATTTATGATAGCATTTTTGGATTCTACAGTCAAAAAGAATAAAATTTTACATGAAACTTTTTTGTATCTCCAAAATTTTGCCCCTTCTAGGGGGACAAAGATAAAAAAAATAAACCTACCGAAAATATAAAAAAAACCACTTATATCATTTTAAAATCTATACGGTTTGAGATAAATTAATGAAACTTAAGGGACTTTGCCACTCACTTTGCCTTTTATTTATTTATTTTATTATTATTATTCTTTTTTTTTTCTTTTTTTTTTTCATTAATTAAAATAAATTACCTTTTTAAATGGTTATAGGAACATTGCTAATACAATTTACTATTGTTATTAGCAATATTGACAATTCTAAAACTCTTAAATATGTTATCAGTGAATACTGTGATTGCACAATAATAATTGCAGGACTATGTTTAAACAATCAAATAAACAATAGGGAAGTAATGCTGGTGAAATTTACACATCAATCTTGTCATTTGATATACAAACTATTTGCAGACGTAACACACGGGTATTTAATCACACTTGTTGACAGTTGACCTCACATGTGTTAACATGCAACCAGTTTCAATAATATCCTGTCAACTACTAATTAACCAAACAATCTTCTAAATAAGCAGTATGTTTTGTGTTAATATTTAACCATATTAGCAGAGTAGACAGTTTATAAATATTTCAATAGCAAAGTTCTTCATACCATTCTAATACCATTATATCCTTTAAATTAGATTTGTTTTTATTTATTTTCAATTTTTTTAGTTGCTACTATGAATAGTTAAGCACAGAACTAAAACCTTGGTAAATAATTATAACAACGATTAAGCAAATAAACTACTTGTGAGTGAAGACTCATATAAAAAGGGTTTTGTTGGTATTGCAAACATGAAATTAGTTAAAATAAAGGGAGGAGGGGGAAACGCAAGATATTATTGAAAGAGATAAAGAAAGTATTACAAAGGCAAACCAATTTTAAACTATTTTTTATATATGATTTTTTTTTTTTTTTTTTTTTTTTTGGGAAACATTTTTGTCCTGATAAAAAAAAGCTTGTTAAAAGACATCACGAACTTTAAGCTTAGGAAAGGGTATCATCAGTGATTGGTCAAAGTGCTTTTTAAGGTTTTTGGTAGAACGTTTTATTTTTATTTAAATTGACAATTGAAGTAATTAATTCAAGAAGGAATAAATATAAATGTTGAAAGTGAGGAAAAAGTGAATAGATTCAACTTTGCACCTCTTTATTGAACTACCCACACATTAAACCTTAATAGAGCTTGAAAAGTAAAAAAAAGGAGGACCACTATGACGCCCAATAGTTTCAATATTGACATACTCTTCAATTTATTTCCTCTCAAATGACAATTCCAATATATAAATATTGACACTACATATTAAAAGAGTTCACTTCATAAAACTGAATGCTCTTACCAAAAAAAGTAACTCAATTTTTGTTTTGAACACCCCTAGTAATTAAGTGTAAACATTTTTCTTCATTAAAAACAGACTAAATTTACATTAAAAATGAATAATTAAGTTTTAAATAAGATAAATATCTCACATGTATTAAAATAATTATAAAAAAAGAAAGTTTTTTTTTTCTCACATAATTAATTTAACTTAACTTTAAACATATTATTTAATTAAAATTTTAGTTTAATTAACATAAAAGAAAGGTAAAAACACACCTCCTAATTATTAGTGTAGCTTGTAATAATTTTTTTTTTTTTTTTTANTGTAATTTTATGTTTTTTCATTCACCTGGTAAGTTAATAGGCCAAAGTGCACTGGTTTGAATAATTAAAAATTACAAGTTAATAAGATTTACACTAAAAAAATACCTGAATGTAGAGATAACATTTTTAAGAGTTTTTTCTATTTTTGAGAAAAAAAAGAAAATAATAAAGTTATATATGAAAAAATAAATAAATAAATAATAATAAAAAAATAGTCATTTTCTCTATTTCACGGAAAAGCATTGAATCATGGATACGTCTTTGGGCATTGAATCTACATATCGACATTTCTATTTTTCCATGAAGTGGAGAAAAACAGTATAGCTTTATATGAAAAAATAAATAAATAAATAATAATAAAAAAATAGTCATTTTCTCTATTTCACGGAAAAGCATTGAATCATGGATACGTCTTTGGGCATTGAATCTACATATCGACATTTCTATTTTTCCATGAAGTGGAGAAAAACAGTATAGCTACATTTGACTAATTGATATAGAAAATGGATTTTAAAGTGTGAAAATATGAAATGTCAATCAATTTTGATTTCCATTTAGTCCACTAGGATCTCTAATATAATACAATAAAAAAATTAGAACTACAATACTAGAATAAATTCAAGTAAAAACCGATCTATCTCCTATTATATTTTAACTTCATGGCACGATATTTAAGAGCATAATATTTTGCAAGTGGTCCATTGAAACTTCAGCCCACTTATTGTCAAAATATTATATTATAAATGAAAACCAATTGACCTCCTGTTAAATCCTAACTTCCTGGCACGATTTTCAAAAACATCACATTTTTCATGACTTTTTTTTGGGTGACAGAAATTTTTTCTGTCCGCCAGAGCTAAAACATATCCATGTTAACGGGTTGATAAACTATCTCTTAAATGCATGTTGATTAAGTACGTTATCATGTACAATAAATTATATGTATAAATTGAGACTGATTTTAACTATACAGTTATCATTGGTATTAAAAAAAGGGTTCAAATTTTAAGAACAATTCCATTGCAACAACAGATAATAATATTAAATATATAGAGGTAAAGTACAAGCAGTCAGAATTTTTTTTTTTTTTTTTTTAACCATGTAGTCAAGATTTTTTACCAAATATTTTGTTTTATTGTTTTGTTTTTTATTTAATAAAAAACAACTAAGATTAAACAAGCAGTGTCTACTGAAATTTTGAATTTTTTAAGATTAAAGAAGAACTTACTCAAAGTGAATCAAACTTAAAGAGCAAAATTATTTGTCACTTTGTCAAAAACTTTCTACCTAATTAGTTCACTTTAGTTACTTTAAGTAGTGGGGTGGAAGCTGTATTATCCGGCCTCCTTGGGACCGAATAATAAAATGGCCCACTAAACCAAATTTTTATTCCATCTAAAAAAATAAAAATAGAGAAATAATCTCAAACCAGTAATATTTAATAGAATATAAATCTTATTTATGTTTATTACCTAAACATGAAATTCATTCACGTATATATACAACTGAATGGTCTCGACAGATATCTTTACGAAACACTGATGCAACTAGACATTTTATCTTTTATAATCCAGGTTAGAAAGGGTTGTAGCATGGGTGTCGTAGGAGATTTCACCCAAAAAGGCCCATCTTTATGTGGTTCATAAATCTGACTCAGGATGTGAGACCTAAAATGAGGGTTAAAGACTTTTTATGTGGTCACAACTCTCCACTTACAGGTGTGGACTTGAACCCTTACATAAAACATGATATGAAAACGGCTGAGAAAAAAATTGAACAAAATAGAAAAATTTCTTCCTAGTAAAGTTCTCATTAAAAATAAATAAAAAAGTAAGGTAAACTTGCATACATGCTAATACAACAAGGCATCAATTCAAGATTAGGCTAAAAGACTCCTTCTTAACACTCAGGCAATCTTTTATTTTAGAGGACTACAACACTAATTTATTTATATATTTCATTGATCAAAGTATTAATTTAATTAATTGATCTATATTTTATATCATAAAAAGTTTTTAAAGAAGAAAGAAATAAATAATTCTACTTACAATAGATGTTGGTCTTGTAGTCATATTGTTGAGAAGAAATTTAAAAGACGATCTCAAGAACACACCATCAGAAATCTGGAATAAAAAAATAAGTATAAAGTAAATATTAATTTAATAAAATATCTAAGAATGATAAATTATCAAAAAAAAAATTGAAATCAATACAAAGGTTAAAAAGCAAGAATACATTTGAAATTTTCAGATGGTAAAATAATGGATGTGGATTGTAATGAATATGTATTATTATAAATGGTTCAATTCTAATTTATTTAATGTTACTACCAAAATTTTGGAAGGAGATATTTCATTTATTATTAAATTTACTGCTTTTTGAGGCGCATTAAAGCAAGCAAAATTAAAGTAGACTACATTTTCTACAAAAAAAATGGTCCTATTCATTATAATGTTATTGATTAATAATTTTAAAGATACAAGGCAAAATATAACAATTTTTCAAAATAAATTATTATCATCATTTCTCAGGAATGACTGTACCTAGGACCATGTAATATTGTAGATAGGTTCCTCTTACACCCTAAGTGCTCGCCAAGAAATATTTTTATGATCCACCATCTTGATTCAAGATGTAACAGTCAGAATTTTTCATTAAATTTTCAAGATAATTAGAATCTTGAAAGTTAACTTCCTTTTATGATACAAACAACTTTAATAAAAGGGTTCATTAGTCGTATAAGTTAGTATGTAGAATAAACAGAGAGAAAGAAAGTATAAATAAAACGATTTTAAATGGATAATAATGTTTTGCATTTACTCCAGTCTTGAGTGACCTGACAGCTAAATTTGAAGATGAATTACTAATTAATTTAATTAATTTGATGGTGAAAAATTTTGTCACGATTTTGTTAACTATATTAAAGTAGTGGTTGGACTCCCCTATACGGGGCATCATGTATAGAAATGGAAAAAAACTGGCACATATAATTAGTCTTTTCTATATTTTGATAAAAAATGCACCAATTATGGATTCTTCTTCATTTCATAAGTTTTCTCTTATTACAATTTCCANCCTCCTTAAAATGAAGATGTAACCCTAAGAAATCATAATATAGTGATGTTAAAGACATGGACTGGACACATAAAATAGTTTGTAGAAGGGTCCACAAAGAATACATAACATAAAATATTGACTTTTCCTGTCTCTCTCACCACCAGATTTCATGAAAATTAGCATAGGACGTAAACTTGTTTTAAAAATATATAGAAATATCCCAGAAAAATATGAATATGCATTAGAAGAAAAGGTGAGTAGGATGGTTCCAACTTTGAATACATAACCTATGTCACAGATCCTCCCGGGAATATTCATATTTCAAGAGCAAAGCGTAAAAAAAAAATCCGTCTAACTGGTATTTAATTAGATTTTGTTATTTCTTGGTCGGGTGAAAAAACTGAGACATTTTTACACAGGATATTAATCAAAATTGACTTATTTCTTTAACATTGTATGAATTATAATTAATCTAATCTAGAATAAATAATTAATTTATAAATTATGTGTATTTTATAAACTTAAGTCATTATTTATGTTATTAAATAGTACTGTATTAAAATTATAAAAAATATAATATGATTTTGATGGATTAACATATTTCAAATTCCTTAGAATAATAAAAAGATTTTTTCTTTATTTTAAATTTTTTATCTGTATAAAATGTAAAGAATAAAATGTGGATAATAAAATGGTGAGTTTATTTTACCTTACCAGTAAAAACCGTAGAATTTGTGTCACTTCTTAATATTGTTACTCCTCTTATAAAAAATAACTGAGGGGAGTAACAATCTAAGAAGCTTTTTAAACCAACAAATTGATTTGATGGAATGTTCTTCTTTAGACTGATACTCCCCTTATAACAACAGAAGTGTGATATTCCTTTGTCCCAAAGTAAATTGGACTTTAATTATATTTAGAAATAAACTTAGGGGTGTAACAATCTAAAGAAATACTGAATTCGTTTATTGGAAATATTGAAATGGCATGATTCAGCTTTAATAAGAAACTTGTTTTGAGTTCAAACAAGTTTCATTAAAAAACCCTGCATATTAAATGGTTTACTAAACCAGCAATATAAACGTGAGTTGCGGGTTGTGAATATTGAGTCAAAATATGCAAAATTAAATCAAAATCTGAAACTTAATGATGTGATAAGTATTGCAGACATAATTCGTGTAAATAAAGTTGAAATATATAAAAATTAGTTACTGGATTTCCTTGCTTCACAATAGAGTGCGTTATTTTATGTAAGTATTTTAATTTAATATAATCTGTCAAGAAAATAAAACTATTTTGCTATGAGAGATGATCTAGATACTATATATAGGTCTACTAAATATAGACATGGATACAATAGCTAGATCTAGACACCAAACTGAGTTTCATAACTGGATACTGGTTCAGTAATTTGAACCAGTAAAAGAATTTGATACCAGAAGCATATGTAAAATAAAATAAAATTGGGTAAAAAATTGTTACAATAAAATAATGGTTGACAATAGAAAGAGAAATTTAAAGCAATATCCAAATAATGACTTCAAAACAAACAAAATGGAAAAGCTAAATTTATTAATTGAAACTCAAATAATAACAATTTACTCTACTAAAACCAATTAGGCTGGAAATGTCAGATGAGGATTAATGAGAACTGATGGGTCAGATAAGATAAGAAGAGTAATTCGATTAAACGGACGCAGAGCTCATTATTCAAGTCAAATTTATGCATTAAACATAATTACGATATTGTCAAATTAATTAATACAAACCGAAATGATAAGTCGTTATAAAATCCAATTTACACTGACATTAAAAACATCTTTGGTGTTTTGTAGAATTAAAATATAAAATGAAAAGTATTAATTATAAAAATACTTATAACTTATAATTTTTATAAGTGAATAAATATTTGTATAAATAAATAAATAAACTTCAACCAAATTTTACGAATTTTGAAGAAAAAAAAGAAAAAGAAATTGTCTACCAATAGTTCCTTGCATTTGACTATTGAACAGAATGGACACATGATTATAAAATAAAGTGTACCCACNGCTTTACAAATGCCTCCTTAAAATGAAGATGTAACCCTAAGAAATCATAATATAGTGATGTTAAAGACATGGACTGGACACATAAAATAGTTTGTAGAAGGGTCCACAAAGAATACATAACATAAAATATTGACTTTTCCTGTCTCTCTCACCACCAGATTTCATGAAAATTAGCATAGGACGTAAACTTGTTTTAAAAATATATAGAAATATCCCAGAAAAATATGAATATGCATTAGAAGAAAAGGTGAGTAGGATGGTTCCAACTTTGAATACATAACCTATGTCACAGATCCTCCCGGGAATATTCATATTTCAAGAGCAAAGCGTAAAAAAAAAATCCGTCTAACTGGTATTTAATTAGATTTTGTTATTTCTTGGTCGGGTGAAAAAACTGAGACATTTTTACACAGGATATTAATCAAAATTGACTTATTTCTTTAACATTGTATGAATTATAATTAATCTAATCTAGAATAAATAATTAATTTATAAATTATGTGTATTTTATAAACTTAAGTCATTATTTATGTTATTAAATAGTACTGTATTAAAATTATAAAAAATATAATATGATTTTGATGGATTAACATATTTCAAATTCCTTAGAATAATAAAAAGATTTTTTCTTTATTTTAAATTTTTTATCTGTATAAAATGTAAAGAATAAAATGTGGATAATAAAATGGTGAGTTTATTTTACCTTACCAGTAAAAACCGTAGAATTTGTGTCACTTCTTAATATTGTTACTCCTCTTATAAAAAATAACTGAGGGGAGTAACAATCTAAGAAGCTTTTTAAACCAACAAATTGATTTGATGGAATGTTCTTCTTTAGACTGATACTCCCCTTATAACAACAGAAGTGTGATATTCCTTTGTCCCAAAGTAAATTGGACTTTAATTATTATTATTATTATTTAGAAATAAACCTAAAGGGGAGTAACAATCTAAAGAAATACTGAATTTGTTTATTGGAAATATTGAAATTGCATGATTCAGCTCTAATAAGAAACTTGTTTTGAGTTCAAACAAGTTTCATTAAAAAACCCTGCATATTAAATTGTAAATTGTTTACTAAACCAGCAATACAAACGTGAGTTGCGGGTTGTGAATATTGAGTCAAAATATGCAAAATTAAATCAAAATCTGAAACTTAATGATGTGATAAGTATTGCAGACATAATTCATGTAAATAAAAATCTAAATAAAGTTGTAAATAAAGTTGAAATATATAAAATTAGTTACTGGATTTCCTTGCTTCACAATAGAGTGCGTTATTTTATGTAAGTATTTTAATTTAATATAATCTGTCAAGAAAATAAAACTATTTTGCTATGAGAGATGATCTAGATACTATATATAGGTCTACTAAATATAGATATGGATACAATAGCTAGATCTAGACACCAAACTGAGTTTCATGACTGGATACTGGTTCAGTAATTTGAACCAGTAAAAGAATTTGATACCAGAAGCATATGTAAAATAAAATAAAATTGGGTAAAAAATTGTTACAATAAAATAATGGTTGACAATAGAAAGAGAAATTTAAAGCAATATCGAAATAATGACTTCAAAACAAACAAAATGGAAAAGCTAAATTTATTAATTGGAACTCAAATAATAACAATTTACTCTACTAAAACCAATTAGGCTGGAAATGTCAGATGAGGATTAATGAGAACTGATGGGTCAGATAAGATAAGAAGAGTAATTCGATTAAACGGACGCAGAGCTCATTATTCAAGTCAAATTTATGCATTAAACATAATTACGATATTGTCAAATTAATTAATACAAACCGAAATGATAAGTCGTTATAAAATCCAATTTACACTGACATTAAAAACATCTTTGGTGTTTTGTAGAATTAAAAAATAAAATGAAAAGTATTAATTATAAAAATACTTATAACTTATAATTTTTATAAGTGAATAAATATTCGTATAAATAAATAAATAAACTTCAACCAAATTTTACGAATTTTGAAGAAAAAAAAGAAAAAGAAATTGTCTACCAATAGTTCCTTGCATTTGACTATTGAACAGAATGGTCACATGATTATAAAATAAAGTGTTCCCACCAGGAATTGAAATTAGGTGTTTAGACCTATTTTTAGTGGGGTCACAATTTTATTTATTAAAAAAAAAAAAAAAAAAAAAAAAAAAAAAAAAAAAAAAAAAAAAAAAAAAAAAA
>KZ653007.1:25067-36103 GCA_001010745.2 Gerris buenoi
TACCCTTTGTATACTATCAATTGTAGTGTGGATCCGTTTAGGGTAATAAAAACTCTTATATTAAGGTCGGCTTTAATATAAGAAGCCGACCTTAACATAAGAGTTTTTATTACCCTAAACGGATCCACACTACAATTGATATTCCAATATAACATTTTTAAATCAAGTTTTTAATAAAATGTTGCTTGTTTTATGGGTTTTTACTTTAATAATTAATTCAATTTAATTAATATATCTATTAGCAGTCATTAGAATAGTTTTTGATTATCAAATAATTAATATTAATGAATTTGGAAACGGGTTCAATTGTAGAATAAGATTTTAAAAATTGCAGATACCCGACCTTTCGCAAGGAAGACTATTTTTTGTACTTATTGACTAGACTGTTAGATACCCTACTATGTTTATTTTTAACCTAAAACTATCATCTTATTTCTTCTTCTTCATCTTCTCACGTACATTTAGATTGATGTTCGGTAGAGAAATGCGCTTGGGTAATTATTAATAATTATACCTATCTACAGTATCATGGCCATACAACGTTTTGTTACTCAGAGACCATGTGGGATTGTTTTCTGGTATTATAATGCTACACATTTGGAAGGAAACGATCGGGAAATCCGGATGGGACTTCAACTCAATAAATCTTAAAAACAGAAAGTTCTCCGTGGTGAAGGAAATAGGATAAAGTGGATGTTCCAGCCTCCTAAGGCACACTTGGATGGATGTTAGTCATCACTAGGCATCAATATGCATCAGTCTCTTTGGCAACGATGGATCAGAGAATACAAACCATACCTGCCATAAGCCAAGTAAATGGTTCGCTCCCCAACCCCCACCACATGTTCCGGAGCCCTTGCTATTTGTGTAGAAGAAATAGCTTCATCAACGAGGCCTTTAGAACGAATAAAAGCTGTTCACCCTAGTCGAGATGGCCAGGTTAGAGTAGCTGATATTGAGACCTCCCGTGCACTTGCACCCGGGCAATAACTAAGGTAGATTCCTTTCGGCCGGTTTAGGATGTTAATAGTATAACAAGAATTTGACATGCATTTTTATTATATATCCCCCCCCCCCTTAAGATTTACGTTGTATTTTTGTTACTTATAAAATATTATATACGTTTTTCGTGCTCACTTCGTTTTCTAAACATATTAAGTTCGTTTTCTAAATATATTAAGTATTGTGATTCACTGATCTACGTGACACAAGATTTGAGTCCCATCCAAGCGGTATTCTCCCTGCCCCTGACGTGCAACATTAAATCCCACTGTGGTCTAAGTTCAATAAAGAAATAATTGAAATAGTCTGTCTTTAAGATATAATTTTAAACAATGGATTGACCTTGAAAACGTACCATCAGTTAGCTAAAAAAAAAGTATTTAGTGGGAGAGTTGAGAGAGAGGGGTGTAATTCAAAGGATTCGGTGGAGGGGGGGGGGGGGGGGGGGGGGGGGGGGGGCAGGGATGATTGTTGCCCTGAACCCTGAGGTCGTTAAGTGTATAAGGAGAGAGGAAGTCGTTAACAGCAGGGAGTCTCTCTCAGACTCGAGTTACAACAGATTAGCAGCACTAGGTGACATTAGACTCGGCTAGATACCCCAACCTTAGACTTGAACCCTTCCACTTACTCAACTAGAGTAATCAAAACACGCTAAGTACTCTGTTACTCAAAAGTAACATACTGTACTAAGTGTGGAGCAAGTCAGATATCAAGGAAAATCTTAACTTAACCATTAAACCTCAGTTAAACATTATACTCACTAGCTAATGTGTGTGGCAGTTACGAGAAGAATAAAAATGTATGAGAACGAACATACTCGTTTAATTGAAAATCTTTCCTTTGTTTTACTAATTTCAAAGTTAAGGTAAATCAATATTCCTGTGAGCATATGGGAAAAAATTACGAGAACATGAGCATTTTGACTCATCTAGCCATAAAGCAAACAAGCATGTTTAATTTAAAACAAATGTCGTTCATGTTAAGGTAATTATAGGTAAAGGTAATTAGTAAGATATCAAAAAGGGGGGGGGGAATACATGTGGTGTCGCGGGACACCTGGTAGGAACTAAGGTCCTTACATTTTTCATTAAAATATAAATTATAAAATCACACTGCTAAGTACATATAAGTTGCTAACTACTTTATACATGGCCGATTAGAAAAGAGACAAAATTAAAAGTACATACCTAACTGTTTGTACCTAGCGTAGTTAAGGCAAAATTAAAAGGAAAGTATTATTTGTATCATTAAAGCGAGCGTCTTACAATAAATAAGTATTGCATATATTGAGGAAAAAGTTAATCATGATGAGTTTATAGTTAATAATTATGTTTGTAGGTGGAAGGAAATAGGACTGTTTTCTACCTACCCAGCCTACTAATTTAAAATATTATATCTCTTCCCTACTCAAAAACGTCTGCTTGTATCAGGTTGAAATTTTACATGCCTGTTTCAATTGTACTTTAGACGTTGTTTAAGAAATTTTATTAAAATCGTTATGTTAGAACGTAAGACATCGGTAAAAACGTTGTTTTCTTTATTTTAAATGTTTAGGTCCGCTCAATATAAAATAAATTTAGCGATCTTTATCACTTCATAGTTTTTTGTCTCATTAAATAGATTAATTTAGAATTTTTTCCAGTCCTAAAATTCTAATTTTAATTTGAAGCTTACATTTACGCGAGTCTTGCGCCTGAACGCTTGGGCGGATATCGTTGTGCAAACAAACTCAGCCTGGGCATTGGTAAAATGGACATTGGACATGAGTACCAAATTTCAACAAACATCTTTTACTCAACTTATAGTCATCGGTAGATTTTGTGATGCTTGGTTTTGTGACTGTGACGGTTATTTTGGTCGTTTTTCGGATTCACTCCCGGGCTCCAGAAAGTGCCATAAGGAACTTCGTTCCAAAATTTGAATTATACTGCACAAACTTGAAACTTTTATGGGACTAAAACTAGCTTAATTATTTGCATTAAAATCAAGCGTATAGTTTTGTTGGTTCCCAAAAAGTGAACGACAGACAGATACGGAACCAAAGATATTCCCTGATGTCTGAAACGGATTTCTTGGAATTTTCGATATCGGTGACATAAAAGGTTTGTTCTTCAGATCGATCACGTAGCTTCTATTACCTTCGGTAAGCTCGGAAGCAATAGAATTATTAATACCCAGCCTCTGAGTATTGTATTTCATTAAGGAAGAACAGAGGCTTATAACTCTGATGTAGAAAAACTCAGAAATAAATCAAGAAGTTAGTTTTGTTGAGTTTATTTAAGTTAAGTTTGGCTATTATTCACAAACTATAACTCAAATATTTGTAGATAAATAATACATTCTATTGAAATATTACTTGTAGACCTTGGTGATCACGCATAACTGTCGTTAAAAAAGTTGGGAGCCATTCATTTTTCCTTTTTAAGTAACAAGTTTGAATGGAAGGCTTCACAAGAAAACTTCACATTTATGGTAAAGTGAAATGATCTTTTCCTTCGTGAAAAACATTTCTATTTTACTTTTCACATTCTCTTAATAGTCGCTATATATATATNCCTAGTTTACCGAAGGTAATGGAAGGAATATGATTTTTTCGTGTCTTTTCATCGCTCAATTTTTGCGAACCAACATATCTTAAACACTACTCGTCCGATTTGAATGAACTTTGAATGGTAGTCTATAATTAGCCCATTGTTGGACTAATCTTCTGCGCTCATTTGTTTCTCTCCCACATGCGCACAAACATACAATTTATGTACACCTATATCTTCAAAAGTACTTATCTGATTTTTATGAAACTTTTATAGTTTATCAAGAATAGCCCGCAGATAGCTCCAGATTAATTACAGCAGTCTGCACTCTTTAAATTTTGCTAAATTAACACTTTAATTCATGTAAAAAATCAAAACAATTTTTGTAAAATGTAATAAATGGTGGGAAATTAAATAAATTGTAAAAGCATTAAGTTATTATAGTATACGAAATAGGACGTGAGGAAGCTATATACCACACTAATTGGCAGGGTATTTTAATTATTTATCATAACTGGGGCTGACGCTGATTATAACCATTTGCAGTTGAAAACCGGTTTTGCATAAATAAAGCAGAAGTGGCAAAACAAAGCTTTACCTCGTTATTTAATATATTATAACCAAGAGTTATGAGTTGAGTTTCATTGTAAAATCTAATAAAATCTGAACCCATCTTTTTAGATTATATAAAAAGAGGGAAGGAATAGAAAGGCAGTGGCCCATGACTTACCGAGTTATTCCTAACGATTCAGCCGAAAAATCTTTCAGCGCATCAAAACAAAAAGGGTGTGCGACCCAGTTTCCTCTAACTCTAACAGTGCAGCCCTTCCTCTTCAACTTCAACCACAATATTATTTTTTCCGCAACATTTTTAAGTATAGGAGAGAAAGATCTAAAAAAAAAAAATTTTTTTGATAAGTAAGAAAAAAATAGGTCCAAAGCAGCTCAGACTTTTTTTGTTTTAAAAATTATATATTCATATAAGTTATTGTTTCTTTAAACATTGTCTGAGAGTGAGGTTTATGCTTTTTCATGAGTGTTTGGCTCGAAAAGGAATCTAAAAAAATTGCCGATAAAAATTGTAAAAAACTCTTATATACGAGATCATAATAATTACTTTTAAGTAACTATAACAATAACTCCTCCCCGGCGGAAAATCGAACCCGGTCCCTCACCATCTGTGTTTATAGGGTATAACAAAAGGAAATAAATAAATAGAACGCCAATTAGTGTGGCACGTAGCTCCCTTGCATCTTCTCACCTATGTACTTAATTGATTTTGTGGTTTTATAAGCCATTGTTTTCTGTTGTGTAATTTATTTGTTTCACCGTTATTTTTAATATCTCAAAATTATTTTAATTTTTACATGGATAGAAGCACCAATTAAGCAAAAGTTAAAGGGCACAGACGGCTGAAATTAATCTGGTGCTATCTGCTGTCTTTGAAGCTATAGGTGTAAATAAATGTATGTTTGTGCGCACATGGAAGAGAAACAAATCAGCGCAGAAGGTTGAAATTTTTATGGGACTAACAATAGGCTAATTATGACCCCCCTTTCAATTTCATTAAAATCGGATGTGTAGTTTTTAAGATATGTTGGTTCGCAAAAATTGAGCGACAAACAGACCGACATACCACCGGAATGTGCACATAATGGTGGAAATGTGATTTTAATTATCCTGAGAACAAAATTAGGCAAGTTATTCAGTAATTAGGTACGTTATTCAAATATTACTCCAAATCAACGTGGTCACCTATCAAGTGTCTAACTAACATCATCTTGATTTTCGGTTTACTAAGTAATTTTGTGCTCAAGATCATGGAAATCAAATTGTCCACCGTAATTGGCTGGACGTGGCAGCTCTCCACCAGTTGTTTTTCAAATGCCAAATGCCGATTGCTAAACTATGTCCCACAGACGAACTTAGCCAACTACACATTCTTAAAAGGCACCAAAAGATTAACTTATACACATAATTCCAGCCTGAAACTTTTTTGCACGCTATCTCCTGGACTATGTGTAGAACTCGGAAAATGGTCTTTGAAGACTCTGGCCACGATCCAACAGGTTTTCGGTAGTAAAAGCTTATAAAGAGCTATTGTTTTGAGATGGCACAAGTGCTTCAAACACAAACGAGAGTGTGGAAGACGAACCCCGCATTACAAAGGTTAAATTTTGGGTTAGGTTGAATTTTAAGGACGTATAAAGGTTATACCTATACAGAAATTAAGATGCTCTTGATATATTTGTGAAGAAGTTGAGGAATTGTTGGAGTGGACATATGAAAAAAAAATCGGAAAATCCATCGCGTGTTCTCAAATAAATTATAATAAAAAGAATTAAAATAACATTCGGTTCCACTTTACATATACACTTAATGTTAATGTTAAATGACATGCCTGTAGCTGGCAAGCAAGCAGATAGAAAACCTAATAAAAGGTACTGGCAAATACCCTCCATGCAAGCTACTTCCCCATTTACGGCATGTGTATCTCCGCCTTAATTCAAACTAATTTGCTGTCCTGTTAATAATTTTTTTTAACTCGTATTTCCAGGTTCTTATTTTGGATGCAACAAAACTATTATGATTTTCAGGATAATTTAATTTATTATTGCGGTTATCCTTCGTCTAATTATACTAATGGTTATAATTATACTAATTATAACTAGTACATTGCCATCATAATAAGTACTTTAATTTACCATACGTTTCTGTTTATGAAGTATTTAAAACGATCAAAGTTAAACACCCTTTACCACTTGGCCTATTTTCGACACTAAATTGTTCCAACTTCCAACCTGAAAATTACCTCTGCTAAAAAAGGTTTTTTTCCGTCCCCTAACTCTCGTTCATCTAACTTATACTAGTTCCTACTAAATGTTGGGCGAACGAAGTGAAAATTAAATACGTTGGGTTTTTTAAAGCCTAAAGAAGGTTGTTTTAGGGATGTAAATGGTTATTTTTTGAAAGTGGGAAGCTTTTTTTCATTTTAAATTAACGGTTTTGAATCCAGAGTTCCTCCATGAGCCGAAAAAGTAGAAGCACTTTAGGCAAAATACGTGTTTCGACTATTTAAGCTTATTTAACTGGTAAATCTCGCCTAATTACTCTTAAACCCTGTGAATATTGTTCTCAAATCCGTCAAACTATTTCTTTCCTTCACCCTCACAAAATAGCTGATGTTCCGGTTTTTCTTCTCATCACGTTTCTCATACCATGTTTTCTTCTGCTCCTCTTTTTGCCATTTCTTTTCTTTTAAAAGTAATTTTTAGTAACATGAAGAGTTATCTTTTTTGTGTAAATATAAAAACTTAAGCATTAAAAGTGATTACCGTTTGCTCATTTTATGACGAGAAGATATTTCGAACAACTAATGACCGGAACCGAATGCGAATGTTATATAAATTCTTTTTATTATAATTTATTTGATAACACACAGTGTGGGATACCGTGTGGGGTATCTTACGAAAGGGCATATGTCGAGCTGATTATAAGTTTGGATAGGGCTAGCGTAGGCAAGTTTGAAGTAGGTGGGGGAAAAGTGCCCTCCCTCTCTATCTTGCTTATGTGAAGTGCAAATCATCTGAAAGTAAAGATACCACTTTTTGNTTTTTTTTTTTTTATTGACAAAATACGTTTTTTTTTATAATTATTGTCTTTTCGATGTATGTATATGTCTGTAGTGAGGTTCAGTGGCAAAGAAATACTTTAACAGAAGTTTGTTTATGTGTTTTGTGAATATTAGACGGACCCTCGCTGTGTGCTGACTAGCACACACTTTACCTGTTTACTTCCAAATGGATGATGGCTTATTCACTTGCCTAACCTGAAGTTTATGTCTTAAGGTTGTTTCTCAGTATGTTAGATATGGAGTGCTATATTGCTGTGACTAGAACAGAGCTTTGCTACCTAGGAATCGTTAATCAAACCTAAAGCAGCCAACTTGGGCTCTTTTATAATACCATCGTTTCAATTTTTCATCTGTCTCTTCAAGCTGAAACTTAACCAAACATCGTTGCTCACCGAACTTAACAGCTACACCCTTATACTGGCAAGGTTCCCACTCTATTACATATTTACCTTTCCCATTTTGGCCTCCCTGCGAAAAAGCGGCGAAGGCTCAAAACTTTATACTCCCAGCCACTAGATGGTAACTTTGAAAATTAATTATTGGTTTTAGGGAACTCCGATCGGCTAAACTTTAGGGCGTAAATTTCCCTAGGTACTTTTAGTATTGGGTTTGGTGGTTTTTTAGAGGTGAATTCAGGGTACGGGTTATAAAACAGTTATTGTTAATACCTCTTATCCCGTGCCAAAACCTCGCTTAAGTTTAGCTTAACAAAGGCCTTAGCTTATCTGGGAATATCCTGCCCGGTATTCGAAAAACCCGCCCCTTCAAAGGGACTACAGCATTATTAAAAGTTTGCGATTTAGATAAAGAACGATAATTGACCTTCCTGTTCATTTATGTTTAATTGGTCAATCAGTTGATTATAATATATTTTTGAAATATTCAAATTAATTTAAAACCACTACGGACGAGTGACTAATAAGGGTTTTACATGAATATTACATTAATATAATCATTAGATTCAATTTACATTTTTAAATATATATTATTAAGCATGTTTAATTATATCCGTCATATATTATTATTAATTATATATATTAAATAATCTAACATCCAACACTTAAATATATAATATATTATTATATTGTTGTATTCTTTTGACATATATATATATTTTTTAATACAGAAAACAGAATTAGCATTTAACTTATCAAATGTGTATATTTTTGTCTATCTAGTCAAGTTTCTAAAAAAATTGTTTTAACTGAGTGGTAAAAGAGCATATTTCTTTTAAATAAGGAATCCTTCACTCTTCATCTTTTTTTTTATTAAACATAATTCATTATTATTACATTCTTACGTACGTAAAAAGTAGAAAAAAACAAAATTATATTTGCCTCGTTTGTATTTCATTTCTTTTATCATAAGCATAATTTAAATTCAAAAAGGTAGGATATCTCCTGAACTGTGTGTTGGAACCTTGAACCCCCCCCCCGATATTGTAAATGTAATAAAACTGCCGCGAACATGAGACGGAGGTAAAATAAAATTGGTTCAAAGGAAAGCTTGTCTCTTTGCTACCAAAAAACACTCTTCCAAAATGTTCATTATACGTCAAACAGCCCTGTATTTCGACGTTAATTAGCTCGAAGAATAGTAATATTACCCCGTCAATCAAAATTAAAAGCTCAGAAAGATGAGACATTGATGTTTAGTCTAGATATTCTCATTTATAAATTAGTTTAAAAAAACCTGATCAACCTCAGAAGCAAAACCTGAAGCTTGTTTAACCCCTAATACCTTTATTAACATTAACTCTATCTAAAGTTCAAGGTTCCAACACGCAGTTCAGGAGATGACCTAAGAAGTAGCTGACGCCGTCTTCTATGTTACAAATATCGTTCTTCATAATGACCTCAAAGTACCCTTTGTCCGTGAATTAGCCATTTCTAGATACTAATCCAGAAAAGTCAGCCAATCAAAATAATGATGTCAAAATTGAGGCCAAATCTATTCTTTCTTTAGTCCATAACCTCACGCCCCTCTTACTTTCAGCAATATTGCTATTTTCCTTTATTGCTAAATGACTGATTTTTTACGTTTTAATATAAAGAGAAAGTATTGTAATGGCCAAAAATTTGATTTTGATATTTACACGGACAGGGTTACCTCAAAACCCTAAGTCCGAAATGTCTGCTGTCTGTTTATGCAGATGCATGGAACCTAAAGTACTAGCCTATTTTGACAAAATTTGGCATACATGTTCAAAAAGTCATACCCTAAGGCAAAACCGAGAAATGAATTTTAGCTCCAAATTTGAGGACGCTACCCCCCCCCCCAAAAAAAACAGTAAAACACACACACAAAAAAAAAAAATTCTCGAAATCGGTCTCGACGATTTTGAATCAAAAAATTCCAAAATGTAGTGAAAAAGGTCGTTTCACTGAGAAAATAATTGCTGACGGAAAGAGGCTGGGTTCGATTCCCCACCGAGGAAAGTTATTTTTATGATACATTTTGATCAAATGTTCAATAATAATTAAATGTACAAACGAAAACTAATAAAATGGAAAATACTGAGCTGAGTAATTATGCACTCATATATTAGAAGGTTGTCTGACTTGTCTCGGACCGATTTTTTTGCGGAAAGGGGTGTGGAACTTTTTTTCTTTTTCTTCTGAGTTGTCTCCTTCCTATAACCAATCCTATGTAAGTACACATGCTACTGTTGATAAAAACTGTTGATCAGTCAAAAATTAAATAAATATTCATAAAAATCTACCTTCAAATAAGGTACAACAGATAGGGGTACTGGGTACTAAAGAAAATCGTAGAATCAAATCAAACTTGTAGATCTGTCAAAGTAAGTAGGTGTTTGTGCAATCAATTTTTTGATACGACTAACTGTACTCATAAAAAAGCCTTAACGTTGCATGAGGTTCAGTGGCAAAGAAATACTTTAACAGAAGTTTGTTTATGTGTTTTGTGAATATTAGACGGACCCTCGCTGTGTGCTGACTGGCACACACTTTACCTGTTTATTTCTAAATGGATGATGGCTTATTCACTTGCCTAACCTGAAGTTTATGTCTTAAGGTTGTTTCTCAGTATGTTAGATATGGAGTGCTATATTGCTGTGACACTAAGTCATGGCCTAATTGCTAGGTTCGAACAAGTAGTTCGTCCTACCCGTCTTGTACTAGTACTAGAACCTTAATACTACTCCAAATTTTTAAATTAAAACAAAATATATCTTTACTAGTGATTCATAAGTCTCATAAGAAAGTTTTAAATATAAACCAAACATTCGGGATTTATTTATTACCGTAAATATTATTATACTATGTAATATATTATATATTTAACTGTTGGATGTTAAATTATTTAAAATATATTATTAATACTAATATACGACGGTTGTAATTAAGTATGCATATTTATATTTAAAAATGTATAATTTACCTACCAATTATATTAATATTAATATAATACCCTTAGTTGTCACTCGTATATTCTGTTATGATTTTTCATTAATTAGTAATACATATATAAATTACAAAAGTGATTGAAAAAAGTAAATCAGCAATATGTAAGCATAGTCCAGTGACCCAGTTCATTTGGAAAGCCTTTGAGTAGATATAATAAAAAGGGTATTCGGCTCGAAGTCACGTAATATATATTTCACAATTTCGTAACATTTCTCACATATTGGAGAGTTATAAATCAACTTTTGTAAGTCTATATCTTGAATTTTCTGATATATTTTGAAAACTTTGAAGAAACTTACTCAGGGCCGGATTTCCCACTAGGCACTATAGGCACGTGCCTAGGGGCGGCAGCACCAGGGGGCGGCAGTGGCCGCGGAGCTATTGCTTGACGACCTAATAGACAAGTTTTCAGCAATGAAGGCAAGAAGAAAACCAATTTAT
>KZ653007.1:78344-98224 GCA_001010745.2 Gerris buenoi
AATGATTATAATTTGATTTAAATTGATAGTTTACTAATAATGAAGGATAACAGTCTGCCTCCTTCAAAAGATATAATAAAAACTTAAAAAGTCTTTTCTTTTTTTTATCTTAAATAGTTAATGGACTGAAATTAGTAATGCAATTAAACTTATAATATATTTTCTCTGAGTCTAGATCAATGATAAAATAAAAAATAAAAACTTAATTTAATTTTAACTTATTTTAAGGAAGAAAAAAAATCTCCTGGAGTTTTTTTTTTTTGTAAAAATTAAACAGAAGTTAAATGAAGCGTAAACTGAAGTAAGTAAGAAAGGAGAAAGAACTTATCTCATATTCATCAATGATTTTTGTTACTTAATTAAGTTTAGTAGACACTTAATTAAAAAAAGGGGGATCTTAAAGTTTTCAATTTGTTAAGGAATTTTTACATTAAGGTAATGATGCTTTTTTAATATGATTTTGAATAATTTATTTTCTCATTTTGATATTTTATTTTTTTGGAAATATACAATCACACTTTAAATCAAATAATGCAAATAAGTAATAGCCCAGGAACGACTTAAGAATTTCAACTTAGACTTTGTAGCTTGGGATAAATGTAAATTAAGTTAACGGATGCTGTTAACTTTTTTTATTTTTTTTAAAGGAAAGTAACATCAAAATGTAATCATTTTAAATTTATTAATTTATAAATTATGAATATGCATCGTAATTATATAAAATGAATTGGCCAATTATATGCTTTCAGCACAGAAATGTTCCCCAGGTAATTTAACAGATAGGACGAGTTCGTTACCCAGCATATTAGACAGCTGTATTAAGTTGGTGGCCATTTAAGTATTAGTGCTTTTTGGACCTTCCTTAAAATTTCTTAACCAGAGGTGAAAGCAGTAAGCATATTACTTCTTTCGTAAAAAAGTTAGGATGATGCTGTTTCTTAAGTATAATGCTATTTCTTAACCAGAGGTGTAAGGTGTAAGCAGTAAGCATATTACTTCTTTCGTTAAAAAAGTTAGAATGATGCTGTTTTTTAACTATAATTCTATTTAACCAGAGATGTAAGCATTTTACATCTTTCTTAAAAAAAAGTTAGGATGGTGCTGTTTCTTAACTACAATGCTATTCCTTAACTAGAGGTGTAAGTATTTTACTTCTTTCGTAAAAAAGTTAGGATGATGCTGCTTCTTAACTATAATGCTATTTAACCAGAGGTGTATGCATTTTACTTCTTTCGTAAAAAAGTTAGGATGGTGCTGTTTCTTAACTATAATGCTATTCCTTAACTAGAGGTGTAAGTATTTTACTTCTTTCGTAAAAAAGTTAGGATGATGCTTCTTCTTAACTATAATTCTATTTAACCAGAGGTGTAAGCATTTTACTTCTTCCGTAAAAAAGTTAGGATGATGCTGCTTCCTAACTATAATTCTATTTAACCAGAGGTGTAAGCATTTTACTTCTTTCTTTCGTAAAAAATTTAGAATGATCTGCTTCTTAACTATAATGCTATTTTAACCAGAGGTGTATGCATTTTACATCTTTCGTAAACAAGTTTGGATAATGCTGGAAAGGATCGTGGAAACAGCTTCAATTATTAACTGATACTACTGATAGAACAAGCTTGTCTAATTAGGTTTCTACAATTTTGTTCTACACGTTTACAAGCCGTTAACCAAGAAATTTTAAGTATTTTTTCATACTAAAAAGTATTCATGAATAGCAGCTTTGTAAACAATTCGAAAAAAAAAGTTTTTATTTAGCATTTCTTTATCTTAACAATTTTCGAAGCAAATACAAAATGAAACACTCTTTCTCGACTGACTAATTTAATCTGATTAATTCAAAGTTAAATTTTACACTGCAACTTGTACATTATTTTATATTAACTTAGTTCGTTTTACCTTTGTCCAAATTTAAACCAAGTGGAGTAACCTAGTGAGAATTGAAGGTACTAATTTAAATCAATATCCAGCTCAGTTAGGGTGGTAGACAAATGAGCCACATTAAAAAATCACGTAATATATATGTTTAAAATAGGTAGAGTATAGAATTGAAACATCATAAAAAGCTTGTCAGAGCTGAAAATGTTTACATTGAATTATATCTGAAACTAATAACTCCTTCATTACTAACATATATTCCCGGACAACAACTTTTTGTAAGACCCTATTTCAAACCGTCATTGTATGGCTTTCCTCCAATAGTTTTTAAAGTTACAGGTATGAAATTAATAGATGAAGAATGTAGTTTTCAGACCCCGCAAACCACATTTATCTATCTATTACAGAAGCTGAGCTATTAAGTGTTAAAAAAAGAATTTTTTTTTGCCCACCCTGTATAATATAGATTATACTCACAGTAAATTTCCTCAGGTTGAGGAGTGCGTGTACCAGAGTTCCAAGTCCTCTATGGGAGCCGTACCTATGTCTTGCTTCAGAACACAGCGATACTGGACTGTTGTTACGGAGGACGCAGTGACTTAGTGGTAAACTCACTTCCTTTTTACTACACTCTAGTCTTGATTGCAAACTCTCTGCAAAGTTTAAACAAGATGTAAGATAATATAATGAAACTAAAATGCCTTAGTACACATAATCTTTAACTAAAGAAATAGAATTTTGAAGTGAATTATGATAATAACCTCGGAAGATTACGAATACGTAAGGAAGTGGCTACACTAGTCAATAATTAGATGTATAAGAAGATACTAATTGCTACAATGTATATGCAGTTACACAGCTTGTATATTATTCTTATAAATACATATGATATCATACGACTTTTTGATTCGACCAAAACTGATTTTAGTTTTTTGTACGAATGAGCTCTATACTACATGGTCTTTCTGTATCCAGGATGAAATATTATATATTTTTTTTTTAAAGAAATTAGGTAAAATATTACCTAACATTTATTACTAAGAAACGAATTTGTAAGAATAATGCATTGCACAAAAGCTTGTGCAATGTAACCACCAAATTAATAATGGCCATAAAAGAACTTCGAATTTGGCAATAAAGGGAAGTTTCTTACATCTCTTATGGCCCCTACACACTCTCGTACAGGATATCCGGGGCACTCGCATCCAATAGTCTCGCTCTTTGTGGCAAGCACCTCTTTGCTTTGACTCGATGACCCTCGTATTCCCTTCAACTCGGAACAAAAATCTGCATCTGTAGCGAAGTCGGGCGAGGCGAGTCAAGGACCACTAAGAGACCACGAGCACGAGCAACCTCTCCACATTCTCGTTCCTCGGTCAACTTTAGGCAACTTCGCGAGAGTGTGGAATGGCCTATAGGCACACTCGTTCCCCAACTGCTGACATTTGTAGAAGGTTAGAAACCTTTACTTTATTAGCCAATACTTGGAGACAGCGTGGCATTAGGGGTAAAGGCGATGTACACTGCTATCATGAGTGAAGTGGACGGAACTCTCTAAAATGGGTATAATTACTAGGTTTGAACAAGTGGTTCGTCCTCTTATCAAGTTTACTACTTATTAGCAAATCCCGGGGGCTAGAGTGACTTTGGGGGTAAAGGCGATGTTTAGTGGTATGATGTATGAAGTGGCTAGAACTTTCTTCCGGTCAATAGAATGGGCCAAAATAAGGTCTAATTGCTAGGTTCGAGCTAGTGGTTCATCCTACCCTTCTAGAATTACTACTTATTAACAAATGCCAGGAGCCAATGTGGCTTTGGGGGTTAAAGGTGATATACAGAGGTATGATGTGTGAAGTGGCAGGAACTTTTTACCATGGACTTCGTTAAATCAGTCTAAATAAGGACTAATTGCTAGGTTCAAACAAACGGTACTGCCTCCCCATCTAGTACTACTTATTAGCAAATACTGGGAGCCAGCATAGCCTTGGCCTTAGGGGTAAAGATATACAAAAGTATAATACATGTGTGAAGTGGCTGGAACTCTCTACCATGGGGTTAGTAAAATGGGCCTAAATAAGACCTGATTGCTAAGTTTTAACGAGTGGTACGTCCTCCCATCCAGGACGTTGGTTTCTGACAGGCAGAGGTAGAGGCATTCTTCTCAACACCAAATGGTAGAAGAAGATGGGACTAAGTAAGTACTTTATTTGTTACCTTTAAGTGGTTTTGGTGGCCTGAGGGTTCCTGCAGGAGTGTTTGAAACTCTGTACCTAGCCTGAGTTTGTCTCCCGAGACTTCTTGTACTCGTTTGATCAGACTTTATTTCAAGATTAGGATTTATCTTATGTCTTATTACTTTTCCAGGTCGGGGTGCAAGTATTAGTTCTACACCACCAGGGAGTTGTTTACTTGCCTTCAGTATCGACTCGGCCCAACACCACCCTTAAACAAAATAACTTTAGGTTTATCAATTGATCCACAACCTTTGTCGTTCCAAAATTAAAGTGATGAATACATAAATATTTTTGGTACGTCTTTACATTTTTATTCCCATATGCTTTTTAAGAATGTAAATGACTTTGACTAAATAACTATTAAGAAAAAGAGGTGTTTAGCCCAATTTACTTAGGGAAAAAGAAAGTATTATAAGGGGAGTAACAATCTAAAGAAGTGCCAATATCTTTTATATAACATACAATATAGAATCCTTTATGTAAAAGATTCTATTTTGTTCAAAACAGAAAATAAAAGTGATTTTAAACAAAGTATATAACTTCACTAAATATTTTGAAGAAAATTCTTAACGAAGTAAAGATAACTTTTTTATTCTCAATTAAAACTAAGTAATCTGAATAATCGTTATTCTAAACATCTTCCTTTCAATTCATTCTTGATCAATAAAGTTTTTTTTTTTAACTCAAAAGTAAAATAGATTAACGATTGTCACAAGCGAAGGATTATCGGAAATGGGGGAAAACCCTTTGCTTATCTCACCAGCTTATCTCCGGCCCACCTTTCTCATTTATTATTCATAGTCTAAATAATAGGAAACCCGCCAACTGCAAACAATGATTTCACCTAGAAGTTTATTTTTTTTAATTTGAATCAACACAATTTAATGGAAAGATGAAGCAGTAAACATTTCCTTAAAATTTCTTTAATAGAAAACTTATTCTTAATTCTAATTCTCTTTTTTATACCTCTCCCTCTTATATTACTTCTTATATTCCTCCCTCCACTTATCTTCTCTCTCTTTTTAGGGTTTCGTAGGTCATCCTCAAAACCCTTATGCTGAGGGTAATGTGTCTGTCTGTATGTCATACTTCTGTTCACATCCCTCACACCTTAACCTTCACGCTTTTGAGTTGAAATTTGAAATACTGATGTACATTTTTGAACTTTTTGACCCACACATATGAATTTGGATGCAAGTACTTCCCTTTTAAATATTTGTATTAGTTAGTTTATAGCTACACGTGTGTTTTGAGTATACCCACATACAAATTAAACATTTCATTATTATATCTATAAAATATAATTTCCTAATAGATATTAGATTAATACATTAAATTAAGAATTATTCAAGATAAATCGAATAAATATATTTTTTTTAAATACTCTAGACAAGTGGTTTTACAAAAGTAGGGATCGGGACATCTCAATACAAAAAAATAATTTATTTTGTAAAAATGTATTTAATTGATTCATTTCTTTCTTTTTAAGGAGTGCAGGGGCATGTAGAGTTTTTTGGTTGTGTACAGAGTGGTTCGTGTTAGATTAGTGCGGTCGTGTCTAGGAGAGCCTGTCGACGTCGACGTATAATCGTGTGAGAGATATGTACTCTGTTTTAATTAGCTACGTTTACAGTAATTAAGTTGTCATGGAACCAGGATTTCATTTCATTTAATCCTTTTGAAGCTAAAATTCTTATTAAATACTGACCTTTATTGTATGCGTCTAAGATGGCATCATTGACAGTAACTTTAGAGTCTAGAACTAGCGTTGTGAATTTCCCTAAAGCTTGAAGTTCATCGGAATTCTGTCGCTTCTTCCATTCTGTCATATGCCAACAGTTTTCATGCGATACGCTGAAGAGTCGGGACAAATAAGGTCTCAGTACTGCACCTGTTTAAAAGTTCAAAATTCCTTATAGAACTTTACAAAAAAATGTGATCGATTTTCTTATTAGGATTCCAAGTTAGAATATAGTGTAGGTATACTACTAGAAGATTTGAACTGGACTACGCTACATTGACCACAACGTCAACTAATTATGAGAATGGTGGAGTACGCCAAACTTATGTGGTTTGACCACCTCCAAAGAATAGGCGACGATAAACTGCCTATAAGAATTATAAGTCCTCGAAGCAACAGACATTGGAAGAAGACCCAGTGGAAGAAAGACTTCATGCCATGGTACAACATCGCATTCACATTAAAGCAAAGGTTTTATATTCCATAAGTTGAATCCAAACATGTGGGATTAAACTCGCCCGGTTAAGCCCTATCACACACCCGGACTCGCACGGCGTTCAGTGTGAATAGCCTCAGCCTCATACTCATGGCCTCATGGTGAATCGTATACGCTAAGTCTCACTTGCACTGTTAAAGCCGCCTATAAATGCCTCAATATACTTGGACTCAAAGGAAGGCATGGACAGGACAATCTTTTGGTAATCTTCTACATCCCACGGTAGACAAGAACTCGACAAAGAAGTAAGTATAAGTACTTATATACAAATTGTAAAATACGAACCGATTATCTTTCTATCCTTATCAAGAGCTAGATAAAGCCACTTAAGAACTTCCCTCACAACTGAAGCGTCATCTGTTGAATCCAAACTTTGTTTTGTATTACGAATTTCTTCAAGAAATAAACACACTGATCTAAAAAAAAAAAAGAAAAGAAAAGTAAGTTGTTAAGTACATAAAAGATAGTTTTATAAGTACCAAGGTGGAACCCCATATGCTTCGCTAAGGAGTGTATTATTTTTAATGGATTGCGTAACATATCGAGAATTTATATGCCACAGTTTAACGGGAAAAGCAAATACTTTTTTCTGAGAAGATGAAAAATCCTATAAAAGTTGTTTATGTGAAAAAAAAAGGAAGCTAACTTTCGAATTACTAAGTTCTGATCCAATAGCGGTTCTAGAGATATCCTCATGTTAAATTCTACGTACCTATATAAATGGCCACCATATTGAATCAAGATGGTGGATCGTAGAGATTTCTTAGCGACTACCTAGAGGCTAAATGGGAACCTACCTACAAAATGTCATGGTCGCATAGGCATAGGTCCCGTGGTTCCAGAGATATCGTGATGAGTCAGTGGTACACTATGACCCCGTAATCCGGACGATCCTCCATGGAGAATGCAAGCTCGCAACAATATAAATTATATCGCAAATTGCTGCTTACGGACCCTGTGTTTGGTGACAACTTAGAAAATGCAAATTTAAAAGAGGCTGTGTTTTGTATATTAGATTGTTGGGAACTGATAGTAACGTACATAATGTCGTATGCTCATTCATATACATTATGTGATTGATTACATGTTACGTTCATAATGTACATTTAATTTATCCATACCTACATATTTATCCATACCTGTAAGTGTTATAGGTTATTTATTGCTTCCGAGCTTACCGAAGGTAACGGAAGTATTGTGTTCACTTTTGAGAACGAAAAACTTTTATGTCTCCGATTTGAAAAATTCAGACAGAATCCGTTTCAGACATCAGGGAACATTTTAGGTCTCGTGTCTGTCAGTCTGTGTGTCCGCGAATTTTGAAACGTCCGACGATAACTTGAGTAATTCTTGACCGATTTTGATGAAATTTAGTCGACATGTTCATTTTACCAATGCCCAGGACGAGTTTGTTAGACAACATTATCCGTCCAAGCGTTCACGCGTAACGCTCACGTAAACGAGAACTTCAAATTTAAAATTGGAATTTTAGGCAAGGAAAAAAATCAAACTCCATCTATTCAATGCCATCTCTCAACATTTTTTTCATATACCTACAATTTTTTGGTAAAACCAACAGCGACACCGCTATGAAGTGTAAAAGATCGCTAAAACTATTAATATGTAGTTTTTAGACAATATACAATTTAACAATAAAGTAATATAACAATAATGTTAATGTAAATATGTATAACAATAAAGTACATGATAGGATGCGAGGAAGCTATGTGCCACACTAATTGGCAGTCTATTTATTATTATTTATTTTTTTTTTAAATCGCTAATCCGGACGACCCTGTACTGTTCGTGAATGCGTACGAATTTTATGAATATAGATATTATGGCACTTTAAATACTCATCTTAGTTTAATAAAAGTAAACAAAAGGTAGGCAAATAAGTAATATTACGCGTTAAAGTCAATCCGCATTTACTAAACGAAGGTAAATAGAGAAAGTAATTCTATTAGGACATAAGCCAATAATAATATTACCCTTTAAATACTATTAAAATTTAATTAGAGTACTTATTTTGATTTCATTTTGTTGTTAAATAAATTTCCACTACTCTACAAAATGTAATTTCTCTAACTACTACATAATTGATTCTAACCGCAAGATCACTGACATAACATAACTTTATTACCTTCTCTATAGCCTACCAAACTACCAAGTTTTAGTGGAGTGTAAAAAGAAGAATCTGGCCTGAATTGTGTTTTAAACAGAGTAAAGTCGTAACAAACAAAGTTTTAACATAATTATAAACATCAATGATCAAAGTAAAATATTAATAAAGGTCAGGCCTTCTGCTTCATTTATTCTTTAAGCATACTACAAATTAAATATTAAACAGAACAGTTACAGCAAGAAAGTAAAACAAAAAAAAAAGATTTTTTTCAAAAACATTTTTAAAAAAAAACTTTTTTCAAAAAATAAATAAATAAAATAAAAACCATTTTTATATTAATTCAAACGTGAGATAACATTATTTGAAGGTCTTTGTGTAAATAAATTACTTAAAAAATAAATGTATATTAGTCTAGTCAAATGATAAATTGATGGGGGGAGGGGGGGCTTGGCAAGGTGGGGGGACAGCCATAAAGGTACATTTTTTCGTTTTTTACATCGTTTCTTTTCTTTTAAAAAACTAAAGCCTACAGCCAAAACGAAATGGATTACAAAATTATTTTAAATAATATTTTCTATAAAAAAAGGTCCTATTCATTATTTTTCTAGGATCAATACGTGAAGAGATGCAGAGGGGGATGTATCGAAATATAATATAACATAGAATATTCAGGACGGAATTATAGTCTACATTCATAAAATTTGTCTCAATCAGTAGAGGCAGTATGGTCAAATTGAATCATCTAAATGTTAATCAAAACTGGTTAAAACTTTTGGGTAAAACTGGGTGTTGGAGGAGGTGCGGTTGCCGCAAAGCAAGAAAGCAAGTATTGGTTTGCTACATTCCTCTCGGACCGATTTTCTTTTATTGGTACATATAATTATAGATATATATTTTTATTACTTAAGATGTACAAAAATTTAAAAAAATCCGACTATACATACCGTTCAAAGGTTTCGATGGATTTGGACTTAGACTTGCTTCTTCTGAGGCTTCGTCTTATTGTTTTGGTGGCAACTTTTTCAGGAGTAAGCGTTAAATTCTTAGCTTGTTCTAATATGGTTGATAGTAGAAATATCAGATCCTCACATTCCGATGTCGACTCTCTTGAGAATGGTTGAGTCCACACTGGCAAACCATTAGCCTGCAATTAGAATATTAAAGATATAAAGGTATAAAATCCTATTTAAAATAAAAATAGGCAAAGTCGTTTATTTTATCGTATGGGCCTCTAAGTATGATTCCTATCTCCATTCGTAGGTAGTTTTTTTTGCAGTCCGAAATCTAGGATGCAACATTTTAACGATTAATACCGACAAAATTTAAGGCTTTCATATTTCTTCGTTTTTGTAACAAAGCATTCAAATATATTTGAAAATAATTTATTTTATTATCTATAATATATTTTTTTTGTTAAAGATAGAATTCAGTACCTTAGTAAGTAAAGATGAGCGTACGTTCAAAACAGCCCTTAATAAATGGCTTATATAATCAAGTTGTCTCAATGAATACTGGGAAGCAGCTAATGAAGAGTAACCACCTACAAACATTTTATTAACTTAAGAATTTTATAATTTTAAATTCACCAAATATTCTTCTACTACAAATTTATTTCTACATTTTCTTATTACCAATAAATGCGTTACAATACTTCATAATTTCAATCAGTCAAATCAAATATGAATCAGTTTCCCACTGCATTAATTTCTGGACCTCATTCGACATCAAAATAGAAATAATTTTAGTTAAGCATTTTTTCGACATATAGCCAACATTTCCTGCGCATTTGATAATAGAATATATGAAATCAGGCAGGTAGATACAATTTTAAATTAAGTTTTACGAACCTGTTACGCCTTGATTTGATATATTAGAGAAAGATAAGCGACTAGTGCGATTTGGCGCAGGAGGAGTTAAATCGGCCAATACATCAGCCCATTTTGTAACCAGAGCTGCTTCAGTTCTAGCCCAAGGATCTAATTCTGTATGTCCAGCCCATGAAGCTTCTGATAACCTTCCTAGATAGCAGGCAAGAACGCTTGCATCTCTTGAGTAATCTTCTTCAGTGTAGTGAAGATTACCTCCTCCAGGACAATGTACCATTACCTAAAAAAATATTTAAAAAGTGAACAACCCACAATATGGGAGGGAAAAAATTAATAAACAAATAAACTTAATGAGGAAACCCAATACACGTCCTCCTAAACGGGAGGATATGGGACTATTCACACAACCACTTGATATGATTTGATCATCATAAACATCTCTTACTTTCCTCAGATTCGAACCTTGGTTTGAGGCTGAGTTTGCAACAGCTTGACACTCACAAACTTAAGATACTTTTGAACGGCTAAGGGCTACTTTCGACGAAACATAAAAATTTCATAAAAATCAGATGAGTACTTTTGGTGCTATAAGGCACCAGACCGGTATAATAAAAATGTATGTTAGTAAGCATGTGGAAGAGAAGCAAATGAGCCCAGAAGGTTGAAATTTATATGGGACCGCAACAATAACTAATTATGATCTACCAATTTACATTAAAATTGAACTATATTTTTTGAGCTATATTGGTTTAAGTGACAGACCAAAAATATTCCAAAATTTCATATAAATCAGATAAGTACTTTTGAAGATTTAGGAGTAAATAAATGATAAATGTATGTTTATGCGCATGTGGAAGACATAGAAATGGGACCTAGATTAGGCTAATACCAGACATACCATTCAAATTGCATTAATATCGGACGATTAGTTTTTAAGATATGTTGGTTCACAAAGAATGAGCGATAGAACGACAGACTTGCACGGAACCAAAGATGGCCCCTGATCTATAAAACGATTTCATTCTTGGAATTTTTAAAATCGAAGATATAATAGTTATTTACGCACCAAGGGAGTAAAGTAAGTGATTTTTTACGTACAAGATATTACCTCCAGAAGGGAGAAAGAAATAATTAAATAAGATTTTAATTTTAAAGTTTTTTATAAAACAAAAAGTAAACATTTTTATATTATTTAAAAAAAGAAAAAAATAGATATTATATACTTACCATTAATAATTCATCAAATAAGTTTAATCATGTTAAAATTAAATGATAGTAATTATTTTGCATGAAGATGACATTATAGATTTAGACATTAAACAATAGTTAATAAATGAAATGTGTATTAGCACCAACATTATTTGCTTGTGGTTTATCTAGGGCAACACTCCTTTCTCATTACTCCCTGTTGAGCTCGACCGGGTGCAATGAGCTACTTTCCTCCCTGTAAACTAGGGAAAAAAGTTTACTTTTTCTCCCTGCTGGAGGTAAAAAGTTTGTTCTTCAGAACGATCACACATCCTTCGTTACTTTCAGTGAGTTTGAAAGCAATATAATGTACAAATAGCAAAATATTTGTTTGCAGTATTTTATAATGCAATAGTTTAATTGAGCTATTTTCCATATAAAACACATTGGTATATATAATGTCAAATGTATAAATAAATTGACTACCGTAGTCGCGTAAGAGAATCCTGTGTGTTAAACTTATAATGTTGAGTTATCTTCAATTTAAATTATAAGTCGACAAGAATTTTAAAGTTTTGCAGCGATGAATCTAACATTACAGTTCACTACTAGTCTGTGATGTTTTCCAACTATAATCCCCATCTTTCTCTTTCCACCCCAATACGAATCATCTTGGTATCTCTTTAGTTTATTTGATTTTTCTTTTCTCTTTTTTTAAGTTTAGTTATTACATCTTATAATTTTTTTTTGTTTCGAGTATTCATTTAGTACATTGTTACTTAAAGGATCTCATTAAAAATATATGTAAAAACAGCTTTATGTAAAAAGCTTACATACGTCATGAAATTTTAAGTTTGTACTCTAACATCCACGTGCACGTTGTTAAATCGAGAATAATTAGTTTCATTGTTTTGTATTACACGCTCTTGTGAGCTTTTTGTCAACTAATTTTTGTGAGCTTTTTTTACGAACTTCATTATTGTGAGGTACAATTTTTTTTTAATCAACATTGTTCTTGAAAACTTTATTTTAAGTTAACATTTTCACAGTTTGTGTATTTCCAACAAAAATTATGCAAATTATTAATATTTTCAAACCCTGTTTTTATTTAATTTTATAACGGAACAAACTAATTTAGAAATAAACAAGACCATTTTAAATTTTCTACTAATATTTGCCATGAATCAGTTAAGTTTTGTTGTTCTTTCTGGTGGGGTCATACTATGTTTTAACAAAACTAAATATAAATCCATAGTAAAGCAGTTTGCTAAAGAAAAAGGACATAATAAAAAAACTGTTTTGTTAAAAATAATAAATTGAGTTCGACTTTAAGAAAGTAAAAATCACAGGGAAGTACTTGCATCCAAATACATTTTAAGAGTTTCGTAGGTTATTAATCATAATATATAACTTTATTATATTAAAAAATAATAATATTTTCCCCATTCCGCTTTACATGAAACTAATAACTCTGGCAATTAGGGTGGCACATAGCTTCCTCACATCCTATTTCGTAAAATTTAATGACTTTGTGTTTTTAAAACCTATTATTATCAAATTTATTTAATTTTTCCCACGTTTATTAAATCTGCCAGAATTGTTTTGATTTTTACTTGTATTAAAGTACCAATCAGGGTATGCAATGTACGCTTGTGCGCATGTGGAAGAGAAATAAACGAGCGCAGAAGGTTTAAATTGAGATAATTTTAGCCTACCATCCAAATCCTTCAGAAAGAACAAAAAAAGTCTTCATAAATGTCTTACTTTACATATGAGAAAGCATAAGACATCAATGTAACAGATTATGTTTTGTCATTTTAGAAATAAAGACTGATGTTGACCGTATATGATGACGGGTTGAAACGTTTTTTAATCGATATAGATTAATGTCTTAATGATCACACCTATGAAGATCTATCTACCATATTAACATTAATATTATAATTAAAAGTGACTTTTTTCGATTAATTAATCAATTTGTCTTACATTGAACCAAGGAAAGAAATAGGACTGAAGTTTCTGCTGTCTAAGAGCAGTAACAAGACGGTCTAGTATGGTTAAGACGTGTGATGCAAGACAGTCGTGAGTCCATGATCTCATAGTGGCAGGAACTGAAACACCTTCTTCTTCTAAACGCCAGAAGAACAGAGTCTTAAGCATGTAGTCTGAAACAACATGAGCAGATCCGGAAGCTGCTCTTAGTTCAGCTATAGCTGCTCTTAAAGCTCGTATAGTTCTACCGGGTGTACTCTCTTCAGCATAGTGTTTTACAAGAGTCTGCTCAGTTCCGGGAAATCTGAAACATTTGGATATATTGATTAATTTTATAAATGTCTTCAGGTATTAATAACTCCAACTCAATCTGTTTTTGGCTAAAATGTTTTGGGCATAAAATGAACTTCGAAAATACAATTATCCTGAACAAAGAAACTAATACATAAACAATATTCAGAGGCAGCACTTTGGAGGACAATTCCATGAATTAAAAAACTGATACCAAAGATTTTAACAAATTTTACATGACAGTTTTACAAGATATAAAACCAGTAATTCAAAGGAATAAGCAAAGGGAAGGAAATAAAATTGAGCATAAGACCGTATCTCGAAACTAATAATAAAAATAGCAAATATATACGAGTACAAATATACAACTTAAATATAATAAGAGTAAAAATAATATAAATTTAACTTAAGATACTGAAGGCGTATGTAGGTATATCATGAAAGTAGAGCAGATTTAGTATGTTAGAATTCTTATCATTAAAAAGACATCCTTGTCACTCATCATTGTTATCATAAATCATAACTATAATATAGCACTGTTTTCACTACGAGGAAATGTTTTTTTTTAAATTAAATTATACTGAAGTATAGGGAACAGACTTACATAAATAGTCTTGATAAATAGTGATTATGTGTAAGCGACCTTATACATATTATGGTAGATAAATAGGAGTAAAGAATCAGGTAATAATAATCAAATTATAATTCTTATAAAAAAATAATAAACAAATGTGATATAAGTATAGATAGATGCGCAGGTAAATTGCTAGGAAGGAAAATAACTAGAAAAGTAAAAATAGTTTTAAAAAATAGTTTTATTAATTAATGCTATGTTTTGGTTAAAAGTTTTAAGTCGACATGTTATATAAAGATGTAAGTTGAGGTAAATATAAGAGATAAACTTTAAAAATCTTATTTTAGGCCTTAAGATGTCTCTAAGGAAATATAGGCTACAACAGATTGGAATGAAGTTATTAATACTCTACAGACCTTAATAAGAATAAGCACAGTACAGATATAAAGGGTAATATTCTACGAATATAGATATATATAATTTAAATTTGAATGGATTTTTAAAAAATCAAAAGTAACATAAATATATTATCAGTTTATAAGAAGAATAAAGATTTGAAACTTATTTAGAAAAAAATATGAAATTAATCTAATTAAATTTGTCATGAAATGATTTACCTAATTTGCCAAAGAGAACTCTTATCCTCACATCTTACTGATGGATGAGGACCAGCGGGTACAACAAAGAAACCCTGCAACAATAATATTACATATTCAAAAATATATCCACATGAAGTAGAATAATGTTTCAATTAACTTTCAAAAGTTATAATTTTATAATTCTACTTCGCAAACATGGGCGCCCATACCTATGGGCAGGGGGCTCCCAGAAAAGAGGAAAAATATATACTTCTGTAGTCATATTAGGTGTTTTGCTTTCAAGAAACCTACCCCCACCCCCTCCCCGGTGGCATTGGCCTCCCCCTGGAAAAATTCATATGGGCACCCATGTTCGCAAAAAAAATCACATGAGGAAGTACTTGCATTTAAGTAAATAGGGTTGCTTAGTTATTGCATATACATATACGAGTACGTTATCTTATTAAGATATCTTCTTTTTTTTAAAATTTCATCTCCCTGCCTTATATGAAAGTAAAAAAAAAAATTTAGATGAAAGGCCTCCAAAAAACAAACACCGCATATACAGTAAGTAAGGGGTCTATCGTTCTATCTCACGGGGGGTCACAATATTATTTATCGGTAATACGAAAAGGTAAATATTTTTTTTTCCCAGTAAATCTTTTATTGGGTCATCATAAAGATATTAGCATGAATTATTTATAAATTTTATGACTAGACGTTATAGAGTGTTTGGAGGGAGGGGGGAGTTATTTTATTGTGTATATTTCAACTCATAAACTAATAAACGCTATTTTAAAAATTATATATACATTTGTAATCTTCTCTTCAGCAGCTTTCATTTAAACCCCACTCGAAAATTGTAAATAAATAAATAAGCTTACGATATTTGTTAAAATTATTTGTGCATGCGCTTATTAAATTTATAACTTCTCTATTTTTTCCAATGTGTGGATGAAAAACTTGTGCCGGTGTTAATATAAATTAAAACTTTCTAGCTTGTACGGTTTGCGAGGTATGAACATAAGTGTGGCGGACATACGACAGACAGTCACATCACCCTCGGCAAGGGTTGCGGAGGATCTACGAATCTACGAAACCCTAAAAAGTGTTAATTTCGGTGGATAACGTTGTCATGATATCTACCATTTAATATTTTGTGAAAATAGGTAAGAAAAGACCTAGTAAGATCAAGGTTGTTAAATATTTAGTCTTAATACATAGCAAACAGCTTTAGTGATAGTCTCTTATTAAATATTTCTAAACCTAATGAAGTAATTTAAATAAGAAAAATGCTCTATTAATTTAAAGTAATAAATTAATTAAATTGCTATTAAATAATAGCAATAGTAATAGCAATAATAGTAATAAATTGCTCTATTTTTAAAGTAATAAATTATCTATTAATAATTTATTACATCATGTCAAGAACCCACACTTTTAGAAATAGGTTCAGAGAATCTTTATAATCCTGTAAATGTACATTACCTGTAAGTATCAATAGACACCAAAGGCCCCCATACACACATCAACATGTTGTCTAACTTGGTAGAGTAGACGTTGAAGTTGAAGTGTGTATGGGCAGGTTGAGAGACCAAATCACAAGTTGAACAACCATGCTGAAAGACATCAAAACCCTTTTGATATTGGTGGGAGAAGCTTATGTTTTTATCTCTTTTGATTTAAAAGTTATTGGAACCGTACAGAGTGACAGACAGACACAGGAACGCAACTATTCGGGTATGGTTTCACTTTATGCTGGGTTCTCTGCGTATGCTGGTTCTCTCTCTATTGATGATGTTCAACTGTGTAGTTCAACTTCTTTTTTATCTTGATCAACCAGGTTGAGGGACATAGTTGGACAACCAAGTTGATGTGTGTATGAGAGCCTTAAGTTTTTAAACTTCTATTAGACATTGTCTTTTTAATAGGGTATAGAGACTCGCTAATCGGGGTTTGATAGAAACGGACACTGTCTGGATCGCCGAAAGTCCTCAGTTTTAAAATGTCTGTAAAAATAGTTTTAGCTGGATAAAACGATTAAATCTTAAATGACTGTTTAGGCTCATTGTAGTACTTATTAAACCCACTAATTGATTTAAGATAAAAAACGTACCATCGTATTTATATAAATTCAAAGTTTATTGATTTTACATTATTAGAAAATTATTTAACGTCCTTCTGGAATACCCGCATATCCGAACTAGCGGAGATCTGGATTAGGGAAACTACCATACGTTAAAGTGTAGCCAAAAAAGGAGGCTCAGATTTCATTATTTTTCTAAAGCACTTACAAAGGACGAAATAACAAAAGTTTTATATGTGAAGAGAATTTTTTATGAATGAAATTTGAATACTTATTCTACTTTATTACATTTGTCTTAGTACTTCTTTCTCTTTGTATTGTCTTTAGAATTTAGAGTATCCAATGGTAGACTCAATGTATACATTTTTCTACTACACGTTTCTGTGTTTTCCAAGCTTTTTATGACTTTGCTATGCATCTATAAAGTCGGTGGCGAAGTTTTATGGACATCAACATTTTATATTTAGTGATAGAATAAAACAATATTTTGGTCGTATCACTAGGGTTTTAAATTAAAATTGTTTTTGGAAAGGGAGGAAGTAAGAGTTGTTTATTGTCTCTCAGTTCTATATTTTAAGAATCTTCTCTGTCTTTAACTTTACTTTAGAACTCTTTATTATTTCTTAGGACTCCTTTATTATTATTTTTTCCTTAAAAAGGTATTTCTTTAATTAAATTGGAATGCACTGTCCAGGCCTCTGCGACGATACAAACCATAAAAAAATTTGCTTTTTTGAAAACTTTGGTTTTCCAGATAGTAATTGCTTCCGTCTTCCCCCTCTCTCCAATTACAATTAGTTCCTTTATTCAAATTATTGATAATGATTATGTTTCAGATAGATCAAGGAATACCTATAGTCTGATTGTGTAAACTTCTTCAATTATTTAAGAAAAAAGCAGCATGTCAATCATCCATTAGGAGCAATCAATCTTTTTTACTTCCAACGAGATTCCGAATGTTTAAATTAGGCACCGTTAGAATACTGAAATAAATATATTTAAAAAATCTCTTTTAACCTACCCTTATGATAATATGTTCCCTCATATTTCAGCTATTAGGAAATGTAGGTATTTTGAAATTTTTTTATTTCACCCTTCAAGAAACTTAAAAAGCAAAGATCTAGCACTGGCCAGTGGACCAAAAATTAAAGATTATAAATCTACAGAACTGTAGTTAGTTACTGTATGAAAAGGGAGACGAGGAGTTACTACGAAGATGGGAACGGAAGGGACAAAAATTAATCGTCGGTATTGTTTGTAACAACGGAGCTACAAAACTGCAGTTAGACCGGTGGTACTGTATGGAGCAGAGACCTGGTCCCTGACACGCAGAGACGACAAGTTACCATGAAGATAATAACGGGAAATAATTGGGTAGAATCTTGGGTGATGTTTATGACAATGGAAAATGGCGTATAAGAAATGATAGAGAGTTGGCAAATCTGTATGGAGAGCCACCAGATCTGGTAATTGAAGCCAAGAGAGCCCAACTGAGATGGTCAGGATATCTTGAAAGGCTAGGGGATGATGGAACAGTCAATAAGGTGTGGAAAGGAAACCAGGAGGAAGAAGGCGACGCAGGTTGTAATGGAAGGATTAGTTAAAAGGTAAACTTCAAACTTCAAAAGGATGTGAGAGAGGCATAGTGTGTGCGGAGTGTAGCCCTTGATAGAGGAGATTGTTGGCGCGTTATTTGTCAAGCCCAAGCCCTGAGCCACATGTCTGCATGTGCTGTAGCACGAGGAGTAAGTATGTGAATAAGTAGGATATTTTTGAATTCGAGGGTGCAGTAGGTTATTTGAGAATATTTTGTCTGAAAATGTATAGACTGCCTAAAAAACACTATATATGAATTCATTAGTAGTGTTGACGGAGATTTTATGGTATTTAGATAACATTATGGTATTATTAGGTACTGAGTAAATAATAACGCACATCTAAGAAATAATCAGTGTATTGTCTGACCACATGAATAATTACAAAAATTTTTAAACAAAAATTTTTTTTTACAAAAAAAAAACCGGTTTCGACTTAACGTCATCATCAGTTGGTTGATTATTTTACACTGCTGGTTTTTAACAAACAAAATTAAAAGTGAGAGAGATACAAAAAAAGAGAAAAAGGGAAGGTAGGTGGGGATATGAAGCTTTAGGAGGTGGAAGGGTAGGTTTGGCGGCATGGATGAAGTTAGAGGATTACTAACTGGGGTCAGGTACAAGGTATTTGATGGAAATATTTTAAAGGCTAAACAGTGAAGGTATATGAGTCTAAATAAATGAAAATAAAATATATTAAATAAATGAAAATAACTACATCTAAAAAAATCGACAATTGTTTAAATAATAAAACATCTTAATATAATCTCTTAAATGAATGCAAAAATAAAAATAAATTAATAATTTAATAATAATAATAACTTAATTAATAATAATGATTAATAAACTGAGATGGATACAACATATATAAAGGAAATAAAATAAGGTAATTTTATAAATAGTACTGAATAATGATCTGACTTTAAATAATTTTATAAATTGTAAAACAGCGGTATTGATATAAAAGTTGTACTACGATTAATAGGTTAATATAATGTAAAAGCATATAATTAAAGAATAACATTGCACTAGTTGACTAAAGATAATTAAATTAAATTAAAATTGACGTACATTGGTATTGTGAATGGGTTTGACTAGAACAGAATTATTAATATTTAAGATTTCGTTGAAACATTGAATGTTCTTGTTTTGTAAAGATCTATGTATTTCTAAGTTTTCTAATAAATCTAACTTATTTCCTTTCTGGCAATTGTGAAGCAATTCAAATTGATCTTTATTGAATTTGTGGTGGGTTTCTATAATATGATTGGCAAAG
>KZ653007.1:101711-123548 GCA_001010745.2 Gerris buenoi
GAGGAGAATAATACGCCTTCCGAAATAATTAATTCGGCACAAAATACAACTAACGAATTGATGTCATCTTTATCAAAAGAGAAATACTGAAATACGAGCTTACATACAGGAAGTTTATTATTTTTTTCTGCATTTATTATTAAAATCTAACAATCGTAGATAAAGTACGGTACGCAACTCGTGCGAAAACGGCATTTTGCATTGCTCGTGTGGTTTTTACTACCCTCGCTATCGCTCGGGTGTAAACTCCACACTCGCATGCAAAATGCTACTTTCCACACTCGACGCGTAATGCACTATTATTTATTTTTTTACAATTTTCATTATACTTAATAAATAATTAAATATAAGACAAATTAATACATTCAAAGATGGAAAAATACCTCTATATCAGATTCTAATCCTTCTGACGCATACATAAGTCCCACTCTCAGCCTGATACAGGAACAACCTTCAACTATTGCTATACGAAATTTCCTCGGATCAGGAAACCTTGTATTATGACTATCACCTGAAAATATTAATATTGATATAATATTCTTTTACATTAAAATGGAAGATTCTCTCTAACGATTAATAGGATGAAACTTATGTAGATAACACCGTATATTGAAAGTAATTATTTCCCATGTCAAATAATGCATTAAGTTCTAGAAATAACCAAAAAATTATTACATTAGTATCATTAAAATAACCTGATGCAAGAAAGACCTGCTGAGAAGGCGGAGTTTGAAGTAAATAGTGTAAAGTATCTGCGTCAACAACTTTAGCAGGGCATGCGCAGAGTCTAGTTTCATCAACTTCTGAAGGTCGTGTCAAAAGATTTGATTTCGCAGCAGAGAGTGCAAGCAACTCTACAAATCTCTCTTGAACCTTGTCCCTAAAAATAGAAAACAAATTGAATATTGTAGAGATAATAATTACAGCTCCTTGAATTATGAATTTAGTTTACTCTTCAATTTAGTATACTCTTCAATTTAGTTTACCTTCGTCAGGCAAAAATCCTTTGACCATCATCAGTCATCAGCATTTTATTAAATAAACTCTAAAACTCTTACCCCTATCCGGTCCCAACTTTTTACCCAACACTATTCTAGAAGAGCTTTAAAGTTAATTCATTGGCGGAAGTTGTTCCAGGCCTCGTGAGATAGCTAGAGTATACTGTGATGGAAGTTCAGGAGATTGCTCGCAAAAAAGTGTCTGAATAACATCAAACTTGATTTTGTCTTTGTGTATTTACTACCTGTTTGGGCCTAAGCCCGCGGCTAACGAAACGGTGACTGAATATAACGGTTGGACTATATCTTGACGGATACGGAAAATAAAACGGGTGAGGCGCTGGATTAATACATTGATATGCTATACTTGCAAGTATAGCAAAATCTTTTAGAACGACACGCAGATGCCTGATGCCGATAAGACAGACAGTTAGAACAAATTTTATATTTGTCAACAGCAGCCAGTCTTTCCTTAAGCGATAAGGATTTAAAGGTTTCACACATGTATAAATGATGGTCTAAAGAAGTACAAACTGGACATTTCTTAGCGGGGACTTCCTTAGAAACGAGAGATTGAGTAGGTTTATTTCGAGGACTTGAAACGGAGCGGGTATTGTTTGTGGAACGTTGTGTCGATGACTTATGTTTATCAGAATGACTTATTTTGTTTAAAGAACCTGACGGGAAATTACTATGTGAGAGAACTTTCACATAGTTCTGTAAAAAGAGAGCAAGTTCTTTAAATCCGGGTACATCTTTTTGTTCCTGTTCTCCAACCTTAAACGACGAACAAATAGACAGTTCAAATTGACGAACAGTAAACGAGGGTAAGCGAGAAGAAGCAATATAATATAACAAAAAATTAACGGGATCATTTAGTTTTAAATTTAAAAAAGCTTGAGCTGGAGCAACAAAATTTTGTATAAAAGTATCAATTACAGCGGGTGACTCTTTAAATTGAGTCTGACAACTCATAATATTGTCGAGATATTTTGTGGCCAACACTCGTGGGTCTGCATAACGGTTGCACAGAGTTTCCCATAGAGTCTGAAAATTTTCACCTATAGGGACTATACCGGATACTAAGGTAAGAGCCTTGTTCCTCAACGCACCAGAAAGAAACCTCACTTTATCATCGTTTGAGAGATCTTTGTTATCAACAATAAGGGATTTAAAACTCCTGTAGAAAAATGTCCAANAGTATGCACAAAATTGTGTAGTGACCTAACCATGTACCTGTGAAAGCGGGACAAACAAACCTATCTGAATGTGTGTGTGTGTGTGTGTGAGTGTACCTAACTAAAATGTAAAATAAAATTATACTTATCGGGGGGACATGCCCTAGGCGTACGGCGAGCGTCCGGTGAGGAAGCGGAGCGGGATCAGACGGAGGAAAGGACCCTCTTGCCTCCGGAGTTGCAATTGAACTGACGGTTTTATTGGCGTGATATATCGATACTCCCTTCTCCTTGTCCTAGGGAATATATATATCGTTGGCGAAACGAAATTGATATCAAATACCTTATCTATTGTATTTGTATTTACAAACGGACTTTTTTTTGCGGCGCAAACACTACCATCCAAACACTTGATAGATAACCACTTTGATTTGGATTAATTGTTTAATAACTAACCTATCAAGTGACATTAATATCAACTTTATTTTTGGTCTAATAACCAATTTTATAATCAGGATCATGAAAATCACATTTTCCACTAAAATGGACGGGACATGGCCACTATCCACCGGTTTTTTTTTTTTTTTTTTTTTTTTTTTCAAATGCCTATTGCCAAGCTATATTCTGCAGACGAACTTAGCCGACCACATATTCTTAAAAGGCAACAAAAGATTAACTTATATACGAAATTCCAGCTTAATGTTAGTCTGGCATTTTTTAGCACGCTACTTCCTGGACTGCAGGCGTAGTGAATTTGGAATCGAAAATCACTTTATACAATTAATTATCATGTACTTATATAGAGAACAATTTTTTCTTACCTTCTTAAGTAACCATTAGGAGAAACGAATTCAGTCCAGGCTGAAGCTGTAGGTCCAGTTGGTCTGACCCTAGCAAATCCTTGAGGTGTTGCTTCCTCTACTTGGCATGACGTCTCCTCTATTTCAGGATAAACACTTGGTTGTGATAGTGCATCCAGTCTCACTAAATAGCTTAAACTTCGATCAGGCTGAAATTCGTAAAAATAAAAATAATAATTTCAGTTTGAAGAATTATTTATGTATAATAAAACATATGATAGGTTTATCTATCTCCAACCAAGGTTTTGTGATCAGTTTTAACAAATTACATGACACATTATCAAAACACATCAGTAGTTCATTTTGTTCGGACATTAGTAGTAGTAGTAGTCTAGTACTTCCTACTAGAACGGGTAGGACGAACCACTTGTTGTAAAAAAACTTAGTAGTAGTAGTAGTAGTCTAGTACTTCCTACTAGAACGGGTAGGACGAACCACTTGTTCGAACCTTGCAATTAGGCCATCCCTTAGGCCCTTTTTACGCCCCGCGGTAGAGAGTTGCAGCCACTTCACACATATGTACATTGTACCGTCGAAGCGAGTATGATGTGATCAATAGTGAGCCATATAAATCAGAGTGTCACGCCGAGGAATCGAACCCCATCTCGTTCCACTCATGATTCAGTGATGGCCGAGCAGACGTGGACTTAACCCGCACGGTTACACTACCTCTCTTAGTTCGGACATTAGTTTTCTTAAAGAATTATTTACTGGCAGCTCTAAACAATACAATCTTTAAGAATTGTAATAGTTTTATCAATTCGTTACCACTTCGTCGATTAGTTCAAACCAGGATTGACTAAATGTGTTTCAAAANTTACACTACCTCTCTTAGTTCGGACATTAGTTTTCTTAAAGAATTATTTACTGGCAGCTCTAAACAATACAATCTTTAAGAATTGTAATAGTTTTATCAATTCGTTACCACTTCGTCGATTAGTTCAAACCAGGATTGACTAAATGTGTTTCAAAAAAGGATAGTAATATATAGATAGTCAGTCAATTAGCGTTACGCATAGCTTCCTCTCCTCCATATTGGACGAATTGACACATAAGTATAAAATTATTTGATTGGACCTGTTTCAATGTGATTGGACCTGTTTCCCACTGTTTGGACCTGTTTCGATTACTAGAGGGGTCACATTTTTATTAATTCAATATTAGATGAGAGAGTTCTCTCATTGCTACTATGTTGTCCAATCATGCAGGGGGTCTTGGGTTCGATTACTGACTCCGGGGCCCTACATTCGGTGCCCCCCCCCCCCCTAACCCTCCCCCAAGAATTGCTCTATACTCTATAGGGTACCTTCTTAAGTTTAAAGCTGCAGTTTAAATAATCTCATCATAGAAATTTAAATTGTTTAATAAAAGTTCTAATATGTTTCTCATACCTTTCCTCTGAATCTCTGTGGTTCCAAACTTATGAGGAATTTCGATGCAAATCTTTCGTCGAGTATTCCAACGCCACATATGAGTCGTTGTATTAACCGTTCTATAAGTACCATTACACTATCGTCATCACTATCCGTCAGATTCACTGCAAAGTATATAACATATTTAAATAGTATATAAATCTAAATATCTGTTAATTCTAATAATATCTGTATATTTCTATAAATCTGTACCTTAGGGGTAAATTAATGTTACATGTATTAGGAATTGGAGGAAATGAAGAGGTCCTAAAATGTGGAATAAAGTGGAATATCTTCATGATATTTTGTCAATTGCTTATCAGTTTTTACAAATGTACCTATCATAAATTCAAACATACCGGCTATGTCAATGAGGTCTGTGAAATAAGAGTTGAGTCTGTTGAGCTGAGGAGTTGAGAACTTGGTGCCGGACCCAGGTAAAGATAGACCTCGGTCCTTGCTACCTCCCATTCCCATATTACCCTGAAATCATAATAATGAATCANATTCGGTGCCCCCCCCCCCCTAACCCTCCCCCAAGAATTGCTCTATACTCTATAGGGTACCTTCTTAAGTTTAAAGCTGCAGTTTAAATAATCTCATCATAGAAATTTAAATTGTTTAATAAAAGTTCTAATATGTTTCTCATACCTTTCCTCTGAATCTCTGTGGTTCCAAACTTATGAGGAATTTCGATGCAAATCTTTCGTCGAGTATTCCAACGCCACATATGAGTCGTTGTATTAACCGTTCTATAAGTACCATTACACTATCGTCATCACTATCCGTCAGATTCACTGCAAAGTATATAACATATTTAAATAGTATATAAATCTAAATATCTGTTAATTCTAATAATATCTGTATATTTCTATAAATCTGTACCTTAGGGGTAAATTAATGTTACATGTATTAGGAATTGGAGGAAATGAAGAGGTCCTAAAATGTGGAATAAAGTGGAATATCTTCATGATATTTTGTCAATTGCTTATCAGTTTTTACAAATGTACCTATCATAAATTCAAACATACCGGCTATGTCAATGAGGTCTGTGAAATAAGAGTTGAGTCTGTTGAGCTGAGGAGTTGAGAACTTGGTGCCGGACCCAGGTAAAGATAGACCTCGGTCCTTGCTACCTCCCATTCCCATATTACCCTGAAATCATAATAATGAATCAGAATTAGATTTGCATTATATTCAAAGTTAAACATTTTTAATAGAATTACGGTTTGCCCTGATCCCTTCTTATATAACAAGGCAATAAAAGAAGATACGAACACTGATAATAGTAAACAATTAAGGTATAGAAGATTGTGAAGGAAATACCGCAAAATCAAGCTTTAAACCTTAAGAGAAGTCTCACGTCGATCTTCGACATGAAGTAGACTCACCACTCACTAAATTCATTTTATTATGGTAACCTTTTTTTTCTTTGTCCGCAATAGGCACTGATGATGGCCTTTTGAATGCTGAAAGCTGCTTTGGCAATTAAAAATCTTTTTTTCAATTTTTTTTTTTTCGAGAGACTGTTTGTGTTATTCCTTTAAACCCTAAGGTCAACATAAAGAATTTTGATAAAGCACCACAATTAGGCTAAGCTAAAACACTTATATATGTGTCATCACAGAAAAATCTTTATAATTTCAATATTTTTTGCTATGAAAAATCATCTCTTTTTTGGATGTTATTAACGTTTTGCCATACCCCGACGCTCACATAGTCAGTTGGCAACAACATGTCGTGCAATTTTTAACCAGAAAGTCGTGCAGATTAAAAACATTCTTACTTTCTTGATCTTGGCTCGACTGAGAAGAGAAATTAATAAATTATCACTCACTTAATGACCTCAGTATGATGTCATTAATGAGGCGAGTCAATATAAATAAAATGATCAAGGCAATTTGAAAATTGCCAATTTGGAAATTGAGACATAAACTAATATTCAATAAAAAAAATAAAACCTAATCAACTCCAAACATGTTGTGTGTTCGTTATAGTTATTATACTAAGCTTTGCAACTTTATATCTTTCGTAACGATAGAAAATCCTCAAATTTGATTATGACTCTGACTAGACTTTGTAGTAGTTAATTTCTCTTTAATTTGCAATCGATAACCACATTTCTTTAAAAAAAACAAAAACTTTTTTACCATTTGGGTATGAACTTAGGGTGGAGCTTTGATACGAAAACAATATTGTTCTTAATAAGCTTCACGGAAACGTATTTCAAGTTTCTTTTAAATAACAAAGCTGAATAAATCATTTCTTGCTTTTTGTAATATGCAGGTATAGTGCTATGAAATAACACCTATTTACTATGCCATTAGACAATATATACTTCAATTATACGGTTGAGTGGCGTCCTCCTTTTAATTTATATACCTTGACGACAGGCCCCACGTATATGTTTGTCTAGTTATCTAGGCCAGCATGATGAATAGAAAAGGGAAAATTCGTTTTCATTTAACTTTCACTTGTAAAAATATATTAGGTATGAACAGAAATCCCCATTTCGTAATTTACAATATTTTATTTAAGTTAGGTGGCTTTTATGCCAACGACTGGGGACAGGTGACTAGCAAGAGAAGACTTCCTATCGTGTTCTGCCGGCTAAGTCGATAGTTGATTTACCTGTAAAAATCTTTCACGTGTACGAGTATCGAACCACCAACATCTAATTCAGCAGGCATGAGTGTTAACCATTGCACGAAAGAGGTAATTGGTTTCAATACACAGAATTGATATATAAGCGTAATATTATATGCACTATAATAATATAATATATATATAAATGTTGTTTTCATGGTTATTCCTCAAAATTCACTAAAATGATATGAAAATATTTTATTTTTCAATTTAATTCCACATAACCATTTCTTAATCCTGAAATAATAAAATCGTCATGAATGAATTTAGATATGCACAGGATATGAAACAGTGCTTCAGATATGAGACAATCTAAAATGATGATCGGGGAATCATATCAGCATCTTAACAATTACTGCCTACCAACATGATAAAAAAAAACAATCCTCTGATCTTTTGGTAGGCATTCTTACTGGACACTTTAGACTAAATTGACGTCTATATCTGCTTGGCCTAGCTGAAAGCCCAGCGTGCAGTCTGTGTGAGGAAGAGGATGAAACCCCTTCTCACCTTATTAGCAGCTGACTTTCTGTGGAGGTGTCAGCTTGCTTAGTGGATAAAGTACAGTTAAGAAGGATTTCTAAACCGGATTTGCACCTTGGATTTGCGGGTGTATGTGAAGTGCTGCTACTTTGGACTATATTTTTAAAGTCCCACAGAGAGAAAAAAAAAAGATTATTCCCACTGAGAAGAAACGCCATATTATGGTAACATTAGATAGATATTAATTGAAACAGGTAGATTCATTAAAAATCTAGGTGCAGAAATCAGTCAGGATGGGATATAAAGAAGATGGTTAAGGGTAGAATGACCAAGAGCAGTAAATAGGCAGTTTTTGAGAAAGACCAAAATATCTAAAGCAGCAAAAATGAATGTATATACAGACCGATTCTGACATGGAATGAATACAATGAAGCATGAGCAATGAAACATAAAACAAAAATCCAGACATCAGAGATGAGATTGATAAGAAGAATAGGTCAGGAAAAACATTCTGGCGAAGAGAAAGAGTTAGAGTTAGAAACGCAACATTCAGAACTAATCACTCTGAATCAATTAAAAATTACATATAGGAGGACCCCAGCTCCAGTCCACAGGATGGGAGAATAAAGATGTTCAATCCTCTCATCAACTGGCAAACAGAAAATCTTTCTGCCAATCCTCTTGACAACTGGCAGACAAGGACAGGAGCAAATTATAATTTTTAATCCCGTAATAAAAATGTAGACATTTTAGAACATATCGATATTTAATGCACTTGGTGGCTAAAATTAGCTACTATTTAATTAGATCTCTACCAGATTAATTTCATCAGTAATTCGTTATAGCACCTAGAAGTTTTAGGAACTAGAAAAAAGGAAAAGTTATTTCGTGCAAAATAAGGAAGGTAAAGACTATTGAAACTTTAATCTAGACAGTAAGGGGATTAATATATCCTTAAATAAAAAATATTTTTTCCTTCAACATTCATTGATTATTTATCATATATTTACTTTTGAGAAATAAAGGAAGAAAAATGTAAATTGGATAACAAGATGATAGAAGAGGAACCACTCGATAAAAAAAATAGAATATGGACAATTTCCAAAAAATGTTTGAACCAAAATGATTACTATTTAAAGGAAGAAATAAAAAAAGATCGAGAGCTTTTTCTAGAACAATTCATTAGATGTAAAAAGTCAAGTAGCATTTGAATTATCGAGCAAGTTAAGTTTTTTTGTTTCCACATTTTTTTTTTTTATAATAATCTTTCTAACTCTGTTGTAAGTTTTAAGTGATTGTGTCGAAAACTCGTTAGCGGAAAAGAGGCTAAGGGTTAGGGGCTAAGTGGTATAAGTTGAAAAGGGAAACGTACACGCAAGCTAGAAAATAGTAAACAGTTAAATAGCATGATTTGAAGCATTAATAGGATTTTATAATGTTATAGGAACAACTTTAGACTAACTGTAAACACACATGTTTATCTTATCTACTCATGGTAATACATGTGACTTTAATTTACTTACTACAAATAGGTTATAATTTTGACTTTTTGACCTAATAACTAACTCAGAAAAAGCAAGTTCAAGGCTGTTGCGTCCCGAATTAAAGTATCAATTTAGACCAATTTAATGAGTACAGAATTAGAGACCAAAAATCAAGTTGATGTTAATTTGTCACTTGATATGCTAGTTATTCATATATTACTCCAAATCAAAGTGGTCACTTATCAAGTGACAAACTAATATCAACTTGAATTTTTGGATCATGAAAATTATATTGTCCACCAAAATGGGCGGGACATCTTAGCCGATCACGTATTCTTGAAAGGCACCAAAAGATAACTTGTAGAAAAAAATCTTGCTTGGTGTTAGTAATACACTTTTTTGCACGCTATCCTCCTTAAAATGAAAGGATATACAGAACAATAAGACTAAATTTGTTGTGAAAATTAAGGTAAAAATGTCACAGCTATTTGGGAAACCTCACGCATCAAATGGAACAACGTCGGAGAGATAGTTTGCCTCTTGATTCGAAGAAGGATATCAAAAGAAAAGTAAAATAAGATAAATATAGATTTACCAATTTCTAAAAATATATTTTCTTGAATAATCCACATAAAAGTAAAGAATTAAATCCATCAGCAATTCCCGTAATTTTAATTTAAATCGTACACATTAAGAAATTGTCTTTAACGCACTTAAGAGTTTATTTTTCGTAATTTAAAATCAAGAAAACACTTGTAATAATTAATTGACTAACACTTTTTTTTTTATTGATTTAGACTTACACAGTAAATAGCTAATTCAATACTACATTGCTGATTTTAATATACTATTAGAATGCACTTGTACTTTAGAATATACTTGTTGATTTTATAATTATATATTAATTTTGGTATTAATCAGGAAAGAGAAATTGTCAAGATAATATTTCTGATTAAGTAACATTTAGGTTCTAAAGGTTTTGTATTAATAATGTATATTGAATTAGGGTATGGACAAAAGAGATAAAAAGTAACTTGTATTAAAACCCATATAATTTTTACTGTGCCGCACTGAATTGATATATATTTTACTTAAATATTATGTTAGTACTTGAATATTTAAAGGTATGCTCTTTAGTTTAATGTTACACTTTAGCACGTTTACATTTTGATTAATAGTCTTTATCTTTAGTGAAACACAGTTAAAATTAGTTTAGATATGTGACTGGTTTAGTGTATACTGTATACGTGATAGGAATACGCTAGTATGGTTTACGGGGCTTGATTTTCTAAAACAGGAAGTAACGCTATCCCGAGTTACTAACTTCCTCCTCTCCCCCTCCCCCTCCTAAACACAGCATGGACAATAAGGCTCACTTCCTCTGGACACTGGCCATTGACTCTATCATTCCCACCTGTTGATGTTGCCATTATAGACCTTATATCTGCATCTACAGGTCCAGTGCAGTCGACTAAGGATTTAAAAAACATCTGGGTTCTTTAAATAACTAGAATTGTAACGGTATTGATCATTTATGGCTTATGGTATAAAGCCTATTTTTTTAAACTGTTTCTTTAACATCTTTAGGATCAGATCGTAAGAATTTCATAAGGTTATACGAAGGGTATAGGATATTGGCCACATTACATCTTACTTGATATGATATGGTGATCATATCGAGTTTCAGTTTGGATCATATCATAAATTGATTGATACCTCAGTTTGAATCATATCATAAATTAATTGATACCTCAGTTTGAATCATATCATAAATATAAATTGATTTAAACCTCAGTTTGAATCATATCATAAATATAAATTGATTTAAACCTAAGTTTGAATCATATCATAAATTGATTGATACCGGTACACAAGGACACTATAAAATTCAAACTTAACTCACAGTTGGTAAAATTGGTCATGAAAGGGAGTTAATGAAAGTAAGAAGTATGGGGTATATACGCGCTAAATTAATTAGGCAGAATAAAAAAATCAGTCCGAAACAATTCATATAAATTTTCGCTCAATGAGTTCATAATTACTTAGACCAATGTTTTCCGTTTATTAGTTTTTGTAATAACTTCTCCTTGGCAAGGAATCAAACCCGGCCTCTCTCCGTCCGAGTTTAAAGCTATTTTCTCAGGAAGTAAATTTTTCCCGGTAAACAACTTCTATCGCTTGAATCGTATTTAAATGGACTAATCAAACTCGTCAGAACCGTTTTCGAGAAATAACTTTTTTTTACGTTTATTCAGAGTTTTTGAGGGGGAAATTGCCCCGTGATTTGGACCTAAAATTTATTTTTCTATTTTGTCTTGGGGTATTATTTTTTTGGAAATGTTCGTCAAAATTGCCCATTACTCTAGGCGTGTGGACTCACAGACAGAAAGACCGGTAGCGATTGCGTATATCGATGCTGGAATTGGTCCTCACAACCATCTTAAAACTGCAGTCAAAAATATAATATTAATATTATTTATTTACTCATTGAATTATACACCTACACATAAAGAGAATAACTCTATTAAAGATTACTTCCTTTCGAACAAACTTTAAAGTATTTTAAAGCGATAACACTGAACGCGTGTTTAAAGCCAATAAGAAAAAACACTTCTTTAAAATCAATTTTCCCAATCTTACACACAACCTAACTTACTTTATCAACTTAACAGCTATTTCCCTTTATACAAGCCTATACCATGAATTTTAAAGGTTTTATTCAAACGTAATTATAACTTTCTCACTTTCTTATACAATCTTATGAATGATAACGATACTTTCACGTATAATTAATCTTAATTAAAAACAAACAAAGATATTAAGTTCAAATGTGTAAACAATAACGACGATTCATTATATACAACTGATTTAACGGGGTGGTTTATAATTAGTTACACAAATTTTAATTTATAATAGGGCTTCATGTTTCAGTTTATTATTCTACTGCTCATTGTGTAAAGTATAGGCATTATGATGGAACACAAGATATTGACAAAATACTAACACTATTAAGTTAGTTATAATCACAAAATTAATTAAAGTAATTAACTTAATGATAAAACTATTTAGAAGTTTAGTTTTATACAAAATTAAGTTATTAGGAATAAGTAATTTCCTGTGATAAGAATTAAAATTTGCCTCCAAATTGCGTTTTTTAACATCCTTTTTGGACGTGAAGTCGATTTTCGTATCTGCCAACAAAATCGGTTTCTATACACCCAGAAAATATTGAGTATGCATCATGAAAATCAGGGCCGTTTTAGACGTTCACTGCGCCCTGGGCACCCCGTCACGATGCGCCCCCTCCCACCACCCNCACTTTTGTCATATTTTCATTGAAGAGGGTGGCAAAAGAAAGGTTTTTTAATTAAGAATTGGAAATATCACTATTTTTGATCCGACTTCAGCTGTTAATAAATAAAAATGGTTATTGTTTAAGATTAAAATTCACGTTCAGCTTAATATTGCAAGCAGACAACTGCATTGCACACTTATAGTATGCATATTATTAAAACCTATTATTGTCAAATTTCTTTAATTTTCCCAATTTTTTTAAAAAACTGAAAATTGTTTTGATTTTTTATATGAATTACATTTTTTTATACGTGTATAAATTTAGAAAAATTTAAGGGGCGCAGACGGTTGAAATTAATCTGGTGCCACTGCGGGCTACTTTCGACACACTATCCAAATTTCATAAAAATTAGGCAAGTGCTTTTGATGATATAGGATATAGGTGTAAATAAATGTATGTCTGTGCGCATGTGGAAGAGATACAAATCGGCACAGAGGGTTAAAACGTATAAGGGACCAACAATGGGCTAATTATAGCCTACCATCAAAATTTCAATAAGATCAAATGATTAGTTTTTATGATATCCTGGTTCGCAAAAAATTGACTGACAGACAGACGCGGAACCAAAAATGTTCCCTGATATCAGAAACGGATTTCTGTCTTGGATGTTTTGAAACCGGAGACCTAAAAGACGTTCGTTCTTCGAAACGATCTCTTAAGCATGTTTAAATTACGCTGCTCCGATAAATATTGCAATAAATATATTTTATATCATCATATCTTTCTTCTACTCATATCGTTATTTTACAAAATATACCTTTTACCGTTCGGATTCCTTAACTGGTCAACCGGCGGTTGGTTGTGGTTAGGGTCATGGAGGCTTGAATTATCTTATTTCCGAACGGGACCGGTTGAAACAGTCGAACAAAAAGGTTATAAACAAAGAGAGGTTATAAAATTGGCTGTTGGGTGTTGTTAAGTGTGAGTTAGTAGTAAAGCCAGAGGTCGGAGAAGGAGAGGATAAAATATATAACATATTATATAGGAAAGTAAAGCAATAGTGATTTCTCAAGTGCATAAACTACTGTAGTGCCACCCCTATGGCGCTGTAGTTTAAATCTGTATATAGCCATTATCCCTTCTACTGAAAACTCTATTACACATATACATAATTCTCTGCCGCATCTTCCTCCTACAACATTGCACCGCATTGTTTACATCGATAAAGGTCAAAGGTCCATGTTCAACAAAAAAATTAAATATTAAAAATGAACAAGAGACAAAATACGTTTTAAATTTTTGAAATTACAATGAAATTCCCTTTATAGAAGGTAATAATATGGTTAACTGAGCATATTATTACCTCACCCAAAATATCTTACTTATGTTAATTTGTCACTTGATAGGTTAGTTATTAAAAAATTACAGCATATAAAAGTGGTTACCTTTCAAGTAATAGGTAGTACCACAAATTCTTAGAAGTAGAAGGCACCAAAAGATTAACTTATACACAAAATTTTTAGTCAGTTTTTCGTACGCTATCTCCTGGATTCTTAAGCAAACATAAAGATCGTCAGAACTTGAAATGTCATTACGAACTATTAAACATAAAATTTAGAGAACTGTATTTGGATTTAACTCCTAGCAAGTGTCCTAAGCCAACTTCTCAGGCATGTAAATTTAATAAATGTCACTGACACTGCCAGTAAAAGACGTGACAGAAACAACATACCGATTCTAACTGAGCTGGCTTCAAGCCATTACATAAAGCACGTGCCATTGAAGGCACCAATCCTTTAATGCATCTCAATGTTCGAGAAGCAAATAATTCAAAGAGGAATATAATATACCATCCGTGTGTTTTTATTTAATAACTGTTTTCAAATCTCAAAATAGCTTTAATTTAAAGTAGCGATTCCAATGCGTCCTTCACCGAAGAAGGATTATCTTAAAATTTAGAGTGCAGAGTGCTGCAATTTTTTTTTATTGAAAGTGACTTTATAATTGGAACAATGATAGGCTATGATCTGATAATAGGGGAACAATGATCTGATAATAGGGGATAAGCGAAAATACATAACCAAAATATTATCAATTATTATGTATTATAATATACATTATCTAACCTGATATGAAGTAGTTGTTACTTTAATAGTAAATGTTTGAGCCAGCAAAATATTTGATTTATAACTGAAACCGACTTTTGCATTATAATTGGACCAATGCTTATCTAATTATACGGATTAATGACAGTACATAATCAAACTATTATATAAGATATATATACTAAAAATGTATAAGATACATGTAAACTAGATGTATAAGATACATTATCTAAAAACAAACTATGATGCATCTAAATCAACTAAAACACAATCGAAGCCCTTCTAATCTATTTTTTTTTTTTTTTTTTTAGAAATAACATAATTTGCTCTACTTAATGAAGAAGAACCTTAATATATAAAGGATACGTAAAGGATATTACAGGAAAAGTATTACAAAAGAAATTAAGATTATTGGAAAATAATAGTAAAGAAGTACCTAGAAAAGATTTCCTGAATTACTATTTAGTATTTTTCTCAAAAAAAATCTTGACATTTTGATGTATGATACGATTTTTTTTAACCGTACCTTAGTGTTTATTGGAAGTATTAATTTATATAAACCAAAGTACAAAGAAAATTGATATTTAATAATCGGCAAGGATGCATTAAAGGAGAATAAAATATCTAGTGCTAACTAATAATACACACTCTGAGAGAACATTAAATAGTTTGTCTATTTTGATTCTTCAATTTTAGTCATTTTTGGCATGTGTGAAGTTAATAGGGATCAATAGATTAAAAAATACAACAACATAAGAGTCCTAGTAATATTATAATAAAAAAAAGAAAAGCCCTATTAAAAGATTTAAAAATTTAATTCCCCTTTAGACACAAAAAAAAACATGCCTAATTTCTTATCATAAACTATGCGACAAGAACTCAAAAATATGTTGTTATAAGTAAATATTAGACAACAAAATAAAATGTTTTTTTCATATCTCAAATCTTTAAAAATGATACTAATTCAAAACTCAAAACAAACAATTCCAATAAATTTCTATACATTTGTAATAGTAAAAATATTAATATGTTATTTAGTACATAATGAATGTCTGTTTAAAATGCATTTTATTAATCAATAATTTTTTTTTTTGACAAATTACACTCAGTGAAAAATACTTTCTAGAACATAAGTGTAATTAAGCTGAGTGAAGCGAAGCTCTATTAGAACAACCACAGGAAGGAATACATTTAAAATGGTCCAAATTGGTACACAGGGGTACGGGGTACAAAGGCTAATATACTATATGGCCTTCATGATGCATGTTGTTGGAATGCTCTTTAAGAGTACAGTTATTGTTGTTATGTTCACTTTTGTCATATATTAATTTAAGAGGGGGGTAAAATGGAAAAACATGAAAAATGCTTTTTAATTAAAAATGATAAATTATACTATTTTTGATCCGATTTTAGCTGTTAATAAATAAAAATGTTTGTTATTTAAGATTAAAATTCACGCTCAGCTCAATATTGCAAGCTGACAACTGCATTGCACACCTAGTTTAGTTGTAAGTAGGTATACGTATACTAATATAATAAGTCATGTAATAAAAATAATGATAATGATAATATATGTCTATCTTTGTTAATGCCTCTCTCATACATGTGTGATCTTATATTTTACCATCACAACATATGTGTGTAACGTAAATACGTATAATGAATTTATAAAAATGCTATCTGAAGAATTCTTTTTGACGAAGAGTACTTAGAAGTAGGAAAAAGTGAAATAAATACCTGTAGGAAACCCATGTTGACTGGATGAATGAAAACAATAGACTAAATGACTACCTAGAGTTGAATGAGGCGCAAGCCTCCCTCACTAACACCTCGCCTCTCTTTCTGTTAGTTTTTTTTACCTTATTATACCATTGAACTANCCCCCCCCCTCCCATGCAACATTTCAAGATCCAGCGGCCCTTAGAAATCTTCAGATTCTGAAATTTGGCTCTTTATACAATCCTGGTGAGAACCCCTGCTCTAGACGATGTCGATTCTAGAAATGTGTCATTTTTAAGAACGATCACGAAGCTTCAAAGAAAGCAAATATAGAAATTTTGCCATTTGTATAGCTAATATAGACCGGCTTTTAGGTAATTTAGTTTAGTTTCGGTGAAAATCGTCAGTAATAAAATATGTAGTATGCATTTGTAAATTTGTGCACAAAGCTTTCCACTCGTCCTATTTCTTGTACATTAATGATTTCATGCTTTTACAACTAAGTTTTGTTAACATTATTTGATTTTCCCTGTTTTTTAAATCTGTCAAAATTGTGATTGAGTTAGACAAACGATACACATTTCTTAAAAATCAGCTAAGTAGATTTGAAGATATAGGTGTAAATAAATGTGTGTTTATGCGCAATGTGAAAGCGAAACAAATTGGCGCAGAAGGTTGAAATTTATATGCGACCAACAATGGGCTAATATTGACCTACCATCCAGATTTAAAGGTATAGGTCGAGACCAAACTGTCTTTTTAATGATAAAAACATCTATTTGATTGCTTTACCCGGCTTAAACTGTTTTACAGACGTTTTAAAACTTTTTTTCCTTTAATCCGGACTTTCGGTGATCCAGACAGTGTCCAGTCCCATCAAATACGGATAAGAGAGACTCAACTGTAGTAACAAATTATATCACAAGAGTTGCCCATGACATAATAAATGCCTCTCTCTTAATTAATACTTGCTACAATTAATTCATTTTTCATATAATACTTTAATAATTAAATTAATGGAATTGTTTAACTTGCTGTGATAATGAATCAAACTTTTGTTTTCTCTTTAGGTATAAAAATCCGATTATCATTGCAGACTTTACTATTTTATCATTAAATTTTATGGTATATATTATGAGATAAAGATAACACTCGATTGAAAATTTTATTACTTGAGTACTTAAAATAAATATCCATGCTTTGTTTGAAATATTTGATGTGTTGTCATTTTTCTTATTGAGGACACTGATCTTCGTTACTGTTCCTTGATTTTTGTGCCATGGATGGATCCCACTGAACATTTGTGAATAGATCTCTAGAGTAGCTAAACCTGGGTGAACACGAAGACTGTTCTGTTTGACATTCGTCATTAAGATCTATCAGCTGTTGTTCTTCAGGACAGGATTCTAAAAGTTCGCGGGAGAACGGTCCCATGCGTTTCTGTGGACTTCCATTAGATGGTTCCATAAGCCCTAATAGATCTTGGCATTGTTCAATTGGATCTTGACATTGTTCTAAAAGTTCTGAACCTAAACGACCGAATTCTTTTCTCTGAACTGGACCTACCTCTGGTTCGTGACAGAGATTAAGCAAATCCGCTCTCTCGTCTTCGAATTGACGTCCTAATTCATCGAATTCAGGTTCAAAAGGGCATTCTTCTCTATCTATGTACTGGCCTCCTGTAAATATCGTTATAAAAACAAAAAATTACAATAAGCTGAGCTAACTTTCTAAATATATGTACATATATATTTCGATTTTCCCAAGAAAAAAAAAAACTATATAAATTAGATTCCTATATGAATAGACTACATTTTAGACTACAAAAAAATTCCGAAACCATATTTGAGAATACAATTATTTTTTTTACATTTTTAAGGGGTAGCGCTCACAAATTTAGAGTTAAAACCTATTTTTTAATTTTGATACGGGGTATGATTTTTCTGATCATATAGGCGTAGGCCAAATTTCAAAACAAATTTGTGTAGTTAAACACTATCTCCTGGACTATAACCATTCCAAACTCTTCCTTCTCCCTTAAAAATCTATCGAAGTAAACATTTCTGTTCTGAGTAGGAAACTTCGAAATAACTGTTGATGGACAAACCAATTGCGAAGTTTTTTTTGTTTTTTTTAAAAAATTACTAAATTAAGAGTTACCTGCTGCTAACGGTTGGAACATGGTCTGGTATTTTGCTTCCTCACGTAGTCTTGTTTCTGCATCAGCTGAGTACTCAAAGTCCGGTAAACAGCCTTCATCTAAGATGCCCAGATCATCATCGTCGTCAAACTCATCCAGACGAGTGATGCCAGATATGTCTGGATTGTAGCACATATTAGATCCTTTAGGAAGAGGTCTATGAAAGTCTTCCTCTAAATTGTCCATTTGCTGCCAAGGTTCTAAATCTCCATCGCAAGGAGTTTCGTAATCCAGAATACCAAGTGATTCCTCCGAATCTTCTATACACGGTGGACTTCTGGAAGCTAAGGGACTGTTTTCTAGCACAACTGTATTTGGATCATCCTCCATTGGTATTGCTCTTACTATCCTGAAACCATTTTTAAATTAATGAATAACACTTCGAGAACACCTGGGGGGATTCTCATTTCAGATAAATGATTTTCCTGGACCCCCTAAAAAAATGAAAATAAAACCACAGTCTATCCATGATAATAGGATTGTAATGCTGTCAGGAGTTTATTATGAAGGAACAGCTTACGTTACAGAATTTGCATTGCTCCATGCTCTCCTGCAAAAGTTTAGTTGCTCTTGTAGAAATAACTTAGTTGCTCTTGTAAAAACAATTTAGTTGCTTAAGTCATAATTAAATACAAACAGAGAATAAAGATGCAAAAAGGGTGTTCTTGTAATTTATTTTGAATCAGAACAATAATGGTTTCGAAAATAAGTTTCTAGACGTCTGATGTATCAATGCTCTTTAATTATTTAGAGTTTCTTATCATGAACTTTGAAGCTGTATACAGTCTATTTAGTTATATACTCTTAAAGTAAATAATATAGATGGTTTAGTATGGTAGTAATGTGTGTGAGGTGGTTAGAGGTAGTTTTACTTTATAGTCCAAGAAGTAGCATGCAAAATAGTGACTGACAAAGAAAAGAATTTTGTTTTTAAGTTGAACTTTTGGTGCCTTTCAAGAATATGATTGACTAAGTCCGTTTGCAGGACATAGCAATAAGCATTTGTAAAAAAACAAACCGGTAGAGAGTGGCTATTTTGGTGGACAATTTGATTTTTATGGCATCAATAGATTGACTTGTTTACTAACTTAATGTTAGTCAAACAATTTTTCACGCTATCTCCCTTAACTATTAGTTCCTTTGGCGCATTTTTCACGTTTCGATAATCTTAACATTGATGGAACACTCCCAATACCTCTCCAGCTCATAAAGTAAGGTATAACAATTAGTAATGTTTTACTTAAATTGTAGTTTGATTATATTTACTTAATAGGTAATCAAAATATAATAATTATAAAATATCAAACCTTGGNCTGGCTTTTCCTAAACTATACGCATACAAATTTTCAAGTCTCTAGGTTTAATATTAGAGGCGTGATTTTATGGCGCGTGTGTCGACCCCCGTTCCTGTGCAGCCTTAAGAGTAATATTTGAATAACTAACCTATGTACAAAAATATGTCCACAAAAATACAGGGACATGACCGCTCTCCGCCGATTTGGTTTTTGTTTTTTTCAAATGCCTATTTATTACCAAGCTATGTCCCCGTCTACGAACTTAGCCGACCACATATTCTTAAAAGACACCAAAAGATTAGCTTATACACAAAATTCAAGGTTGATTTTCGTTAAACACTATCTTCCACGCTATCAGCACGCTATCTTCTGTCTACTGGACTATAACCATTCAAAACTGTTCCTTCCCTCTTAAAAATCTCTCGAAGTAAACATTTCTGTTCTGAGTAGGAAACGTCGAAATAACTGTTGTTGGACAAACCAATTACGAAGTTTTTAAATAACAACAAAATTTACTAAATTAAGAGTTACCTGCTGCTAATGGTTGGAACATGGTCTGGTATTTTGCTTCCTCGCGTAGTCTTGTTTCTGCATCAGCTGAGTACTCAAAGTCCGGTAAACAGCTTTCATCTAAGATGCCCAGATCATCATCGTCGTCAAACTCATCCAGACGAGTGATGCCAGATATGTCTGGATTGTAGCACATATTAGATCCTTTAGGAAGAGGTCTATGAAAATCTTCCTCTAAATTGTCCATTTGCTGCCAAGGTTCTAAATCTCCATCGCAAGGAGTTTCGTAATCCAGAATACCAAGTGATTCCTCCGAATCTTCTATACACGGTGGACTTCTGGAAGCTAAGGGACTGTTTTCTAGCACAACTGTATTTGGATCATCCTCCATTGGTATTGCTCTTACTATCCTGAAACCATTTTTAAATTAATGAATAACATTAACACTTCGAGAACACCTGGGGGGATTCTCATGGATTGGGATGGGGTTTCAGATAAATGATTTTCCTGGACCCCCTAAAAAAATGAAAATAAAACCACAGTCTATCCATGATAATAGGATTGTAATGCTGTCAGGAGTTTATTATGAAGGAACAGCTTACGTTACAGAATTTGCATTGCTCCATGCTCTCCTGCAAAAGTTTAGTTGCTCTTGTAGAAATAACTTAGTTGCTCTTGTAAAAACAATTTAGTTGCTTAAGTCATAATTAAATACAAACAGAGAATAAAGATGCAAAAAGGGTGTTCTTGTAATTTATTTTGAATCAGAACAATAATGGTTTCGAAAATAAGTTTCTAGACGTCTGATGTATCAATGCTCTTTAATTATTTAGAGTTTCTTATCATGAACTTTGAAGCTGTATACAGTCTATTTAGTTATATACTCTTAAAGTAAATAATATAGATGGTTTAGTATGGTAGTAATGTGTGTGAGGTGGTTAGAGGTAGTTTTACTTTATAGTCCAAGAAGTAGCATGCAAAATAGTGACTGACAAAGAAAAGAATTTTGTTTTTAAGTTGAACTTTTGGTGCCTTTCAAGAATATGATTGACTAAGTCCGTTTGCAGGACATAGCAATAAGCATTTGTAAAAAAACAAACCGGTAGAGAGTGGCTATTTTGGTGGACAATTTGATTTTTATGGCATCAATAGATTGACTTGTTTACTAACTTAATGTTAGTCAAACAATTTTTCACGCTATCTCCCTTAACTATTAGTTCCTTTGGCGCATTTTTCACGTTTCGATAATCTTAACATTGATGGAACACTCCCAATACCTCTCCAGCTCATAAAGTAAGGTATAACAATTAGTAATGTTTTACTTAAATTGTAGTTTGATTATATTTACTTAATAGGTAATCAAAATATAATAATTATAAAATATCAAACCTTGGTTCCCTTTGAGGACTTGCGAAGTCGCATGATGGCTTACAGCTCTGGGAGAATCCCTGTCCACATCTACCATTAGCTCGTTGCAAACTATAATTAAGAAAAAAATAAAATAAAAAAAATTTTAAGTACGAACATACAACATTATGTATATATAATTTATCTTATGAGTACCCTTTAATATGTTACTAAAGTAGGTAGATGGATCGTCCTAACAAGGATCCATTTACCTACTTTAGAATTTTATATATATATATATATAT